>JAWPGT010000035.1:0-247416 GCA_034638255.1 Coprinus comatus
TTTATCAAATATCATAGTGGCGTGTGTGAGTATACTTATATTTGGGTTGCAACCTCTCATGGTCATAGGGTACGTACATGGGTGATTGACATGCATCAATCACTTAAAAGAAGAGCTACTCCGCCTGCCTTCTAAACTTTCACCGCACCCGTTCTCTCACTGCCAGTAATCAACATTCAAGGATGGCTCAGATATCAAACCTTGACCCGACTCTCACGTAAGTTGTTCGCCTCACTTCGTCATTCAGCACTCAGCATTCATAAACTGAATAAATTCGAACCAGGGCAGGACCTCTTGTATGTTAATGCTTAACTAACTAAGGTTTCTTAAATCTGAGCGACTCTTATCTATCAGTTAGTTGGGATGGTGTTAAACTGGTGGCTATATGGCATTTTATGTGTCCAATACTGTTCGTTGGTCGGGGATCTCAGAACTCATAGGGAAACTTACTCATGTAAATGAATTCTGCGATAGATCTATACATTTCGAAGGGAACTAAGGACGAGACAAGGCTCTTAAAGTTCATAGGTAAGAAGTATCGTATACTTGCTTTCTAAATTTTGCTGACGTTTGGCAGTCCATTGCATCTTTGTATTGGACACTGCGCAAACATGCTTGATGATGGAGGACGGTTTCTATTGGTTTATTTACAATCACCCCGTAACTTCCGATCTCCATTTCGCCGCACTGGACATAATCCTAATCGATAACATCATTTCATTCACGGTTCAGTTGGTATATTGCTGGAGGATTTTTATATTGAGTGGGTGGAAAAGTGTTCCTTTTTTCATAGCTTTCGTATGTCACGTTCCAACTTGTGACAAGTTTGGCCTTTTGAAGTTGATAAAAGTCCCTGGGACTTCATTGTAGTGTGCATTTGGTGCATTTGGAAGTGGGATATTTGTCACAGCGGTGGTTAGTTTATTCCTTCATTAATTATGATTGTTGCTTGTCACTAAGCATAGGTATATAATACCAGAATTACATAGGCCGTAATCTTTCCACTTTTAAACCAGAGTTCCGTGCTGGTGTGAAGGTATGTGTTACTTTTAGGTTTTTTTTC
Source organism: Coprinus comatus (assembly GCA_034638255.1). Classification (NCBI taxonomy): domain Eukaryota; kingdom Fungi; phylum Basidiomycota; class Agaricomycetes; order Agaricales; family Agaricaceae; genus Coprinus; species Coprinus comatus. The sequence continues at coordinate 1,064 of JAWPGT010000035.1, forward strand.
CAATCACTAAGTAACTCCGAACTACCCTTGGTTGAAAGATCTGGCTGGGTACGAGCGCAGTCACTGATTTATTAATCGCTGCTGTTACAAGCTTTCTGGTGTGTCATTTTCCTGTCAAAAGATCTGCCCTCTCAATACTAAAAGAAAATACAACAGTTAGTTCGTATGAACAAACGTAGAGTTGATTCAAGTGGACAAATGGGAACAATCCTCATGCGACTGCTAATTCTGGTATTAGAGACAAATCTTGTAACCGGTAGGTTCCTGTAGGACAGCCCCGCCTTATCGTTTCACAGGGACTAAAACGTTATACAAGCTATTGTTGCATTAGAATGTGTGATTGTATCTTCCATCAGTTCTCTTGCTATTCCAGTACGTTCCTTTTTGACTATCTATATTGTCTGTATGGATTATAACTGTTTTATTAATATCTAGACGACTACAATAATCAGCGACACCATTACTACGACCATAAATCCACAGGAGCTGATGAAACGAACTCAATGTCGAACTACAATATTCCTCCCACATCTTCTGAAAGGGAACTTGGTCCAATAATTTTTGCTTGATTGATCATCAAATTCGTAAAATTGTATTATAAGAACAATCAGAACTGACGCTGTCCATTATAAATAATATGATCCAATGTAGCTATCTCAATATACATTAATTGATAATTGGCGGGGATACAGGCTTAAGAACTGTAATACTCCACTGAGTCATCATCGTATATAAGCTTGGGACCCGTTGGCTCATAAGACTCATAGCCATTGTCCATGTCACCCTTGTACTCCCTGATATGAAGCAGAACACGACATGATAGGACTGAATGAAGGTTACGTTCCATACTGATAGAAGTAAGACGATCAGACGGAGTACCACAGTAACTTGAATGATAATATGCATACGCGATTAAGAGACTTAACAAGTCGGTCTGTATTATCCGCATCAGGGATGATGAGCGAGTGGTAAGCCAATACTCTAGATACTTAAAAAAGAAAGGAGGAATACACACCGGAAGTAGGAGAATGATGATTATGTTGAGGAGAGAAAGACCTAGAGAAGGATAATGAACGTCACTGGAGAGTTGGTTTCTTTATCATAATAACTTAGTCCCACCAAATATGAATATGTAGTAAACAATTCCTAGTAAATTTCAGATTATCACCAGTCATCTAGGCCTCTTTTAGGGAAAAGTACCTTCAGTGTAGATTAATGTAATAAGTGACAATGTTTTATAGTCATAATATGGATGCTGAACTGTATAATGATTTAGTCACAGAAATGTGATAGTAATAAGTTTTCATCCACTGCTACTTACGTACTCTCAACCCTCGTATGACCATAAATGAAAGAATCACTACACCGTATTGAACATTTTCAACAGCCGGATCAACATTATGTTGTAGAACTTAACTTCACCTCCATGATATACCATGAGAATGGCGTAGCAGGCGACAATGAGCTCACTAGGTCCCACTGCATAACATCCAATGAATTGTGGCAATGGTGACGTTCGATCTATCGGAGTTGGGAAGAATTAATATCAAACGCAATGGTCTAGAGGTACTCACAATCAGCGAGTTTTATATAAATACCCATCAAGGTCATTTCTGATATAACTACTAATGCAAACATGCTCGAGAGTACAAATGCCATTCCCTTCCCATTATCCCAAATGGCCCAGGTTCTAAGTGTCAGAATAACTGAAGAGGTTCAATAGTGGAAAACGTGTCAATCAGTGAGCCAAAGCTTGGACGCATTACTGACCTTCCCCGATAGCTATACCAATGATGAACATGCCTATCACAATAAATCGAAGTAGACCTGTGGGTAAAAGGGACCAACCCAAACAAAATCGGCTCTACTTACATGCAACATATTGATACGTGCTTTTACATACAGAATACGGCAACGTGTTACCAAACTGCGCTTGAATGGTGTTTAGTCTTTGCCTAATACATCCCGGAGGGGTCGAGAAGTCCTCACTAACAGTAAAGGCCAACAGACCCGTCTACGAAGGGAAGGTACCTTGCCAGAAGGTACAAGATATTCATATGATTCCAATTTTTCGCTTGCCAAACTAGCGAAACCTCCATATCTAACGTCAAAATCCAGTCGAATACCTGCCTCCCACTGTATGTCAGCTTCGTTACATATAAATACGTCAATTGCTCACCAGGATGGTGAAAGCAGCAACTTAATATGATGGTTAGTAGCATACTAGTTCAATATAGTTACGGGAATACACAAACCATTACAATACTGCGAGTATCATTGAGAATTTTAGATATATATATATCGAATCAAGATATTCCAAGACTTACGTTGACCTGGCGAAAGTGATTAATGCCAGACTCGAGCCCATGAAGTACTTGGCCCAGGAGAGGTAGCATTATTGTTGTAATAGTGTGTAGTCTAGTACCACAGGCGATTTTATAGTGGACCATAGTCTTGTACGTCCGGGCATCCATTGGTGATCAGGCGAGGGGGTTGTCATGGTTGAGTGATTTAATCTCACTAATGCTGCTTACTACCATTGAGTACGGAGTTCTGAGCCAGTAAAGTCTTGCACACGGCAGATGACTTGGGCTTCTAGGCTAGTTGATTTCAATGGAAGAACTTGTGGTATCGATGGTTATAATTCTTTCTCACCTCAAAACACAACGACGTCGGGGTTGGGTAAGCGTCGCTCGAAATAGGATGTTCATTACGCCCGAACAAGTGATAAAGAGACGTACGAGCTCAAGCACCAAGAAAAAAACCGTCAGTATGATGAAGTTGAAAGAAAGAAATTGTCCGCCGAGACATTGGTGTTCTCTGGTAAATTGTCGTTTGTAGATCTGAATCAATGATGCATGATGACATCGTGATACTCCATACCGTCACCTTCGATGTATGTTGTTTTGTCGACCAGTTCTTCAAGGCGAGGCGAGGACAAAGATATCAATTAATAACATCGATAATTATCATGTGGATAACAACTGATAATTAAGCAGGGAAAAGTTGTAGATCATGGGTAACATCAAAATACTCAGAAGCAGAAGTCAGAACCAGATCTTCGAGGCGAGCGTTGATCGGGAGGAAATGAGAACTCACAAGTACTTGCACTGACTATTTGGTCTTGGGAAAAAGATGAGTCCATGTTCTATTTTGAAAAAAGAAATGGCCACAAAGTACACAAGCCAAGTCCACCCAAAGAGGTCGTACGGATATTGAGACCGTGTCTGTGCGTTGCATCCATCCCAGTCTGTTATAGACATCATACATCATGCATCTGTATCATTTTTACGTTGTCAATCTCTCAACTCTTGACATTCAACGTTCCGAGTCCATTTTTGGTCAACTGAGACTATCTGGGTGAACAGTATATATATTACTATCATGAAGTCACTCATCATTATGTGGTTCAATACCAAAGTACCACCCAAGGATAAATTGTAGCTATGTTAGATACTAAGAAACTACTTTTTTATAATTTTAAATCCATATGCTACGGGAAGCACTAGTCATTTAGTTAAAGAGTGGGCTAACCTACTATTAATACCTAATCATAGTATTAATAAAGTGCTATCGATCATCATCGACAATCAGTGGCTTTAACAGACAACTCTAGATAACATACTCTCGAATAGCAGTAACCGTTTTATTTATCCCCAAAGCTGGAAGCATCTACCGTATATCAACGTAAAGTTTAACTCCATTGATCATCATGAAGTTTAACCTTGCTATATCGCTTCTCTGGTTCATTCTCTATTTGGATGTAAAATTTTTGGATAAAAGGACGTTTACGACCCAAGGCACCTACTAGGTAACTTACTGCAACCTTCGAGCAACCATGCCTGTAACAATCACTGTCCCTGATAACATTTCCGTTCAGTAAGTCATACGCCTTTATATTCCTTTAAAGATAAAACATGAACTTCGAACTCTAGTGCTGGTCCCATTGTAAGTATCACAAACGATTTGTAAAAACATGCTATGTGACATCACGCCAGTTTATTGGGACCGTACTTAACTGGTGGCTGTATGGCATATTATGCGTTCAGTATTGTTCGTCACGTGATATCTACTCCAAAGTATTAAGGTACTGAGTACAACATAGATTTGTACCTTAAGAACGCGGAGAAACAAGAGCGAAAGATACTCAAGATCATAGGTAGCACTTTTTGCTCAATCATGGTCGCATGGCTCGCATCCTTCTTACTTCAGTTTTAACAGTCCATTCGATCTTTGTCCTTGATACGTTCCAAACATTTTTCATGATGGAGGATTCCTTTTATTGGTTTGTATACAACTTTGGGAATGCCAACAAGTTGAACGAGTTCCACTGGTCTGCAGTAAATATGGCCTTGGTCGATGCTGTTATTGCTTTAGCTGTTCAACTTGTGTATTGCTGGAGAATTAACCGGCTGGGTGGCTGGAGAATAGTTCCAGGATTCATATGCTTGGTACGTGCGCACTGAGTGACTTCTAACTATTAGCCATACGGTCATTGACGACAGCCGTAGACATCTTTACTCGCCTTTGGTAGTGGATTATTCATAACAGTGATGGTAAATGCTTCCTATTACTGTTCTTTATCCAGTGGTTGTCACTGACGAATACCAGGACTTGCGGTTCCCTTCAGACGTGGCATTCAATCCTTCTTACTTTGTTGGGGTTATGGTGAGAAGTCATCTCGAGGAAATATGAACCAAACCAAAATTAACTACCGCTCATAATTCGGATAGACTTGGATGTTCCCGAGTGCGGGCGCCGATATTATGATTGCTGCGAGTACGAGCTATTTGGTATTACCCTCTTTCCTTCCTCGTAGTTTGATCTGTGATTGCGACTAACCCGCACCACACAGTTATTAAAGATGTATAAGGACAAGAGTAGCCCATCTTTGATGAAGAGGCTTATGCGTTTGCTTACCCTAACGCTGGAAACTAATGCAGTCACCGGTGAGAAGTTATTGTTCTGTGGGATAGAATTTTCACATCCTCACAAGTCAACTCATTCAATTGCACAGCCGCTGTCGCCGTTATGATTGTAGTCATTTACTATATTCCATCAGTGGAACCTCCTGTAAGTCATACTATTTTCCGATGTCCGATAAACATTCAAGTTGATTATTGCAACAAAGGCAACAAAAATATATTTAACAGGGTAAGTTGGACAGTATGATCACTTCTAGTACTCATACTAACCAATGATGACACGAAATCAGAGGCTATGTTTTAGGGAAATTGTGGGTTTATTCCTGGTATCAGTCTCATTCCTCACCTCAGTTTGCCAATAGATACAGCAACTGCTTTATGATCCTGTTAAATCAACGTCACAATTATCGTGAGGAGAAGTCAAGTGTTGTTCAAAGCTCAGAAGAAGGTGTCCACGATCTGCATTTTTCAACCGCCGTTAGCGCGATGTCCTTTTCTGACCAGGCAAACTTAGCACAAGAAACTTTGGTACATTCTAAAAATAGAAACGGGAAGGAGGGTTTACTTAAGTGATCATTGGGTTGGGGGCTGGAAGTATAGCAGTCATGGTATTGGTCAAGTTTTGTGTGAATTGAGATGACATCTGCATGATGTTCTAGTATCTATGTATTTTCGTCCCATTTATTTGTTACCGAGAGATTAAAGTTTTCTGTCAATTATGTGCATCAACTTGGAACATCAGAGAACAAAGCGATCAGCGAACCCATTGTTATTAAAGTAATGCAGATAACCCGTACCAGAGTATTTGCCGAACTATCATTCACACTCCATTCGTATCAGTCAGATATACATAGCTTAGTATATCGAGAATGATGCAACAGTGTGAATTTAGTCGCTCCGGCTTGGTTTCAACATCAGCGCCAGATCTCGCGGGAAAAGGTTTGAAATTAGAAATCGCTTACCTCCTTCCTCGAGTACAGATTGAGCTTAAAATACACCTAGGACGGAGGTTGCCAGACCTTCCCAGCATATTCTGATTAGCACAAGTGTGTGCTGCTTCAACTGTATATGACGAACGAAAAAGTGAGTGCAAAAACTTGCACGAGTACTATACTCACGGGAAATTTCTAATCAATATTTTTCCAAGCATATTCACTTCTGTCAGACATTTGTTATGTTGGGGAAGGGGTCAGTAAAATCATGATAAAAAGCGTCACCTGAGCGATTCGAACACTCGCGGTCAAAGACCAACCGCTTACGATACTATGAGGTAGCAGGCGATCCCGTTAACCACTCCGGCAAAGTGACGTTGTAATGGTTCCTGTCTTGTAACATGAGGCCACACTGGCCTCTGAGCATGTCTTGAATGAGCGAATTAACGAGGGCCCTATTATACAGGACTAAGAAACTATTTAAGTTGTCTTAAACGACTTCGGGATCCGTTAAATTGATGCTTCCTCGTCACTCTTCTTGTCACTTTGGTTTGCAACAATCGTCTCTCGTCCTGCTCCTGATGTGTTGTCACTCTGTATGCCGTTATCATGATAGCATTCCCACTGGTTGAGTAGAAGCATGAAACAGTTGCTGTATCTGTTTGAGAATATTGAGTTAGGACAGGCGCTACAAAGAATGTCCGGTCTAGAATTGACTTACAATTTTCCGAGAACGTAACCACTGTGGATTGGAACAGGGGTAAGAAAAAATGAGCTTTCAAGCTGGGATAGGGAAACTCACCCAGATAGATATATTTTCGTGCGCTTTAGTTTTATTTTCGCATTAGTATCATGACGAAGAGATATCATATTAAATGGATGCTTACTGGAGCAGCAATCGATTTGGTGAAGTAAAGAGCCACAATGGTAATTGCAACAGCAGCTAAAACAAGAATGTGTTAATAATGCACAAGTCGAAAACGGGGTAAGGAAGTTCGTACAGGTAATAGCGTTGGTTTCGATGGTGAGTATAAGAATACGCATGATCTTTCTACTAATAGCTTTGGCTGGTCGGCCCTTTGCCATTCTTAATAACTAAACATGGCCAATTAACTTTTCCAGAGCTCGGTGAAATATGATTCAAGCTCACCAAGTAACCAGTTGCAATAGCAATGATGACATCCGTAACGGCACTTGAAAGTAGCCAGACCTTCCAGCATTTATCAGTGAAATGGTAAGGTACTCTGAATGGAACAAACTTACAATAACACCAATGCGGAAATCTGACCGGAATCCAACTGATGACGTGAACTTAATATCCTGTGGGAAGATGTTCAGTGCATAATTCCTGGAGGACTCTGGAAGACACCTACCGCTGCAGCAATAAATATCCCGCTGCCGCACCCAAGCAAGGAGCCCTATGGTATTGGTATTAGAAAGAACAGAATAATGTTTCGAGTAGAATGCAAATCATACCAGAAGGCAGATCCCAGGAATGAGTTTCCATCCACTCAAATGATTAATTCTCCAAACGTAGACTAATTGAACAATGAATGCGATGATAGCATCCATAAGCGCCATACTGATCGCGGAGTAGTGGAACTCGCTCAGTCTGCGGAAGTCGCCATAATTATACACAAACCAATAGAAAGCATCTTCCATCATTAAAAACGTTTGAAAGGCATCCAAAATGAAGACAATGTGAACTACGAAAGACAAAAGTGATAAATATCAAAGTGATAATCCAATGCTAGTAGATTTTTCGCTTACCAACAGCCTTGATTACTTTACTCTCGTTCTTGGTCTTCGTTAGGTAAAGATCTGGAGACACAATCAGTTACTGCTAATCGTCATTATGATATGCACCACACACAATATTGGACACATAATATTCCAAACAACCACCAATTGAGGACAATGCCTATGAGCTACAGATAATGCACTTATCAGCAGAGTAGATAGGAATAAAGGAGAGGACAGACAAGAGGCCCAGCACTAGAATCGACGCTTCTTGTTAACGATAATTTTATGAGATGGTATAGAGATGACTTACTGTAGGGAGATATTATCAGGTACAGTAACAGTCGTAGGCATGTCAAAGGCGCGTCGAAGTCCTGTCACATTCTGGAAAAAGTTTAGTTCTTATATAAGAGCTGTCCACGCCCGTATAACGGTAAATAGAAGAGAAGTGACCTGGTGAGAATTACAGGCACAGGTTTACCATCAATATTACATCAATAATCTCTAAAAGCCCGTGAAAGACGCTCCAAGCCTCTATGCTTTATTGACGAACTGAGATGATTTGTTGTGTAATACCAAGGAGAAGATTTAAACGGGACTTCTATCTGTGAAGTTTGCCCTGATAATCAACGGCAACCGATGGTGTACAACAAAATAGGTTCCAATAATATATATTTGACTCACCTGGTCATTGGGCACTAGAGAAGCCGTGATGCACGATGAGTGCCGAGGTCACAGCTGTATTCGACCATTGAGTATAGTTGGTAGGAGGTTCTTTTTTACGATCAAGCCGCGGCTTATTCTAACATTGTTAACTAATGAGGTGAGTTATTATGCAAATATAGACCGCATCAAACACTTCAGCGACCCGTCGTCAATAGTGGAAAGTTAACATGAACGCTCTTACTAGGAAATTTCCTTAGATCTCTAGAATGGACAGCACCGAATCAGTGAAAGTACTATTTTAATCACTGGTGCACTAGTAACTCAGGCCCCCGGAGGAATCTATACAATAAAAATATGATGGATGTGAAGTTAACTTACTCATCCTTGGAGATGAGATCCCGAGTGTTCGTTGTACATCATACATGTCGTCTGTATGTTGAACATTTAAACTCCGATGAATGATGGGCCCCTCCAATGCTAACAGCATCAAATAAATCTAATCCCAAAGTAAATAACTCTCTACTAAATTAAATACTTGTACTTGCTAAAGCTTTGTTCAATGCGGATACGCATTCAAACCATACCACCTCTTCCATTACTAAAGGCATGGTTTGTTCCAAATGACTCCACTCTAAACCGTACGTCCACGTACGAGACGGAAGTATCGGAATCAATCTTGGACTTGAAAAAACAGATATGCGAAAGGATTGCATTATTGAGAAAGATTGGAGTGAAAGGAAATGATTTGGATTTGTTGGTTGATGAATTCGAGCTGCTGGATGATTTCTGCTATAGTGCTGTTGTTAGAGATGGAGATTTGGTTTGTGTCAGAGTAAAGAGAGGCTGGAAACCTACAGGTGAGCTAATGCAACTTTTAATTGTTATTTGGGGTATCCTAAAGCCGCGTACTAGATGTTGCTGCCCAGAATAGTGAATGCAAGAAGAGAAAACGTGGTGACGATACCCAGAGGAGATCTAATAAAAAGCAAAGAATGAAGAATGTCGCGAAAGAAGAAAATAAACCTAAACCTGCAGATAATGATTCTGTTGACAGCGATTCTGGCACTGAAAGTGATTCTTCAGATTCATCCTCAAGTTCATCCTCCTCTTGCGCGTCATCTTCATCTTCGTCTTCATCTTCATCTTCATCTTCGTCTTCATCTTCATCTTCGTCTTCGTCTGCACCTTCAGTAAGACGTTCCAAAATACCCCCCATTCCAAAACCTCAGTTACAATCCCCTCCTGCTGAACCTTTTGTACCACCCGGTCAAGGAAAATCCACTACTCATTCTCGTAATCAACGTCGTAAACGTCTACGCACAGCACGCGTCTCTTCCCTCCTCCAACCCCCAGAAAATATAATCCTTCCGAAAGATTTGTCACAAGTTAATTCCGTGCCCCTTGGAATTCGAATACAAGCGCCTGTTGTGGAAACAACAAGGCCAGATCTGCAGACGAAGCCTTCACAGACGAAGAATAAGGAGCAGCCCGACGTTATGATGGCCTCACTTGGGAACAAGAACAAGAAGAAGAATTTCAAACAATTTCTTAATGGACCCGTTCCGAAAAAAATAGTATTCGAAGGAAACGAAGATACAACCGTCTCTCGAGAACGATCACAGCCCGAGTCTTCAGCATCTATGGAACCTCGATATAAACAATTACCTCGGTTGATACCACCTTCCGAAGTTCAAGAAAAGGGACAACTACCCCCAAACATGTTCGTTACTAGTGTTGATGTTGAAGCTGATTTATGGACTTCAGTTGGAAAGAAGAAGAAGAAGAAGAATGATATTCCAGTCGAACGTTACGAATACGATGACTATTCGTATGATGCTACATTCGACGATACCACTGAAGAAAAAATCACTCTGTCTTATGATCAAGAGGGTGTTGAAGAAGATCATGTCTGTTCAATCTTGGATACTTCATCTTCAACTATGGGATTTGATTGGAACAAGGCTGAACAATCATGGAATAACGCCAAAATAATCACCGAGTTTGAGGATTTGAGACCGGGGATGATAATCGGCTGGAAGGTCATTCATCTTTCTCATACACTGAGCAAGCTGACTAACATTATTTCTTGTTTGTGAACAGAGTCTCGACTTGAATCCGCAAACCTTCACACCAGAAATGATGCTTATAGCTGCCGAAGTTCTGTCAGCCGTTGCACCAGCAGCGATCAAAGTTCAACGTCTCATCAGACCTGTCAATCCCAAGTCAATTTTTTCCGGATTCCTTGCGCCACCTGACTCTGATATGGATGAAGGGAAACAAGGGGAAACAGAGGATCATGTTTGGGATAATGTGAAAAGCTGTGGATGGAGGTCTTTGTGATTTTGATATGTGTTCTTAGTAGGATCCTTTGACTTGGAAATTGGAATGCATACTACTCCGTACTTCTAAGGTGGTTCCTCGCAAACAGAATCATATTCGCATGCCCGCAGTGGAAAACGACATAGTAACAGGGTCGGACAGGTCACAATGCACCATCATGTACCGTTCATGATTCTTGCAGACTTTAAGCTACTGGGAAAATCCTTGATACCATCGTATCTGTGGAAAGTGATAACCTGCTCAACTTTTGCTATTTCTCGTCCTTTTCCCATGTCTGTATGATGAGTACGACCAACGCAGGTCCTGATAATCAATCTCCGGTTTATTTCAGGCACAGTTGATAGGGGACGCGGTGCTAATTTTATGGATGTGCTTCTCTAGACTGCTTTAATAGAGAGAAGTCTCATTCAACGAAAGTCAACTCAAAAATGGACGGTCGCATTGCAGGTCTATTGGAATTGGTGCAGAAACTAACGGTTGGTATCCAGAGTGCATCCAGAGTAGATGTGAGTGTGTTTCGTATATGATTTTTGATTTAAACTCAATACCAGATTCTATATGTAGTATTGTAATGGTAAGTCTTAACTCCCGTTTGCCAAGCAAACCTTTTTTTATTTTATTTAATTGTTTCAAAGTCGCGAGTGCCACAATCGCTGTACGTTAAATTTCTCACTCCTAATGCTAAAACTGGAACTCAAGAATGCAACGTTTCAGATATTTGATTGGCTTATTACCTTCGAACTTGAAGTATCGTGTGTATGGTCATCGAACTGGAATTTGATGAAAGTTCTCTATCTCCTGGTACGATACCTTCCCTTTGTAGACACTTCAGTCATTTTGTTTAGTGAGTATAGTATTCCTTTAACAAATACATATTAACGTTGAACATTTAATCTTTTCATAGATCAGTTCGGATACGCTCTCTCTGAATCTGTATGTAAAGCCACCTACAACTATGCGGGCTGTATGTATTCTATCTATTTCATTGGATGGTAACTAGTTTGTTGTATTCTCACACCAATGATAGTTATGTTTGTTATCGGCATAGCTCTGGCAGAAGGTGACCTCAATATAACGTCTTACCATAACCACCTCTACTAACCTATACAATGACTTTTACTCCACAGCAATATTAACTCTGAGAACATGGGCGATTTGGGAAAGGGATAAATGGCTAGCCTACAGTCTATTGATATTCTTTAACATAACCTGGGTAGCAGAACTTGTGTTAATAGGAATTCATCTCGGACAGACTGAACGTGAGTAAGAGATTAACGGATTCTGGTCATTACTTATTTTGCTTCAAAAGATATTGCATCACCTATTCCGAGTCTTCTTGGTTGTACTACAACGGGAGGAAGTAAAACTCTACTCACATGTTATCTTCTACTCGCAGTTTATGATGGAGGTATGTCTCGCTAGTCACACCGATAATACGAACACTGACGCGGATGCTGTCTACTGAACTTAGTTATTCTGCTTCTTATGATTATTCGTGCACTATCTGTCTGTAGGTTGTTACTAGCATATCGTTTCTTCCTCCCCCTTAACCCACATCAAGTCAGAAAAAAAGGCAACTCACAGCTTTTGAAGCTTGTTTATGCCGACGGTAATCCAAGTTCTAAGCGTCTGGACCAATTGTCTGACTAAAGTTTCAAGGTATCATATACTATGCCTATATTTTTGGTACGCATACCGGTCAGTTAAAAGAGCAATTTACACACTGACTCGTTTAACGATAGGCCTAGCCCTTCTCAATGTCATCATGATAAGCTCATTAACAGTAAGCTGTTTCTTGCCAGAAGAATTTGTAGTTGAAGCTGATGGCGTATTCGACATCCAGCATGACTTCGATCGAACTCTCGTAACGTATGTACCAGTTACCCACCTTCACATTCAATACACCACTAAGATTCGAAAAATGTCATTAAAATCCTTTGTCAATACTTTATAGGATGGAAAGGGTAATCCATTCATCATTCGCATGCAGGGTAATCTTGCATATTCGCAAATATACAAAAGAAAATCAAGAGCCGAGATCTTATGGAAGGGCTCTAACTTTTGTTACAATTAATTCAACTGTACAGGAATCCACCACCATTACTACCGGATCATGGGATACTTCTTGAATTCTGTATGCGGACAACGGATTTTATCTGCATCATTTAGTACAATAGTTTGCTTGTCCGCTATTGGTTTGTTGTGAACACTTTATACTATGTCTATATGTATTTTGGGACTACATAGAAATCTCCTAGTCCACTCTTCCCGGTCCATACACCACTATTCCGATCTGAAGTCAAAATGAGACCACAGCCGAGATTGAATTATATTCGTTATTTTAGTACGTTGAATAGGGTTCAAATCAGGCTGGTTCAAATTCTCGACTGATTACATGATAACCCCTCGTATCGTGCGGGTAACAACAGATCACGTACCATTGATGGTTCTTGCAGATTTCGAGTTACTTACTGGGCAATTTTTCGTCTATAATACCCGGATCATACCTCGGGGACCTCAGCAAGTTTTGGATTGGATTGCTTTGAACCCAAAGGCGGATAGATTGGATAAGCCTTTGAATTCAAAGAAATCCAATATCCGATTTTTTGGATTATCCGGATAATCGAACAATCCATCCAAAATCCATCGAACAATCGAACAATCCATCGAACAATCCATCGAACAATCGAACAATCGATCTGGATAATCTCTTCTTCAGTCGCATTTCATGATTAATGATATGTAACGATAATTGATATTGTGTTTGTGTGTATATATGCATATATTATAGAAAAAAAAATGACAACAACTAAGATATTTATAGAATAGTTATAGGTTTTTACAATTGGCCTGCGCTATCTCCCAGTTCTCCCGGACACGTAACTCCAACCTTGAGTACACTGCGGCTTGTTGAAATGCATAACTTTTTGTGCCAGGTGAGTATGACGTGTCCGAAGTGATCTGCACCCATATGGATTTCAACTGTGAGAAACTTCTTTCAGTGCGTTTGAATTCTTCTTCGAGAATGTCCACTTCTTCTCTCAGACGTTGCAACCCAGCTTTGGCTCGGAACCATCGGACACGGTCCACTGTCAGCATAAGCAACTCCAGTTAGCATAGTATCACCAGTATATTTGAGAGCAAATGACACTTACATTCTACATGCCAATTCTCATCTGATACGCTCATTGGTTTCCCAATTACCCAAAACCAGGGTTCGTTCTTGCTAGAATCTCCCAGTTCACTCAATCCATACATATCCTTTCCCCAAAGCTCTGTATCCAGAAGTGGCCGAAGTTCGGAGGTTTTGGGTAGCCCAAGAACAACAAGAGCTTGATACGTGCTTCGATAACGTTCAGCACACATTTCCTTATCTTCTTGCATTGATTGCAGTATCGTATTTGCTCGCGTATTTGGCCCTCCACCTCTGACATCCTTTCTCTTCTGCTTTTTGCCAACATTATAAAGATGTATTGATGTTCTTAAGTCATCAATTGCGTCGTAAGCCTGTCCGAGGCGAAGTTCAAGCTCAATGTTGATGAGCAATCTGAAATAGGCCTCTTGCACCTGGTCGTTCGTGATAGTCATGATAGCAGTCGTAGTATTGATGGGACTGATGAGACGAGAGGGAAGGTAAACAGGGAGTAGTTCCGCTGTAGTATCGTCTTTTGATAAACGTGGTAGCTGTAGTTGTGGGTAGAGTCCCTGAAAATTAGATTCCCATTGTGTGATCCGGGAGACGAGTTCCAGTCTCTGATTCTCAATGACAACCTGATCCAGCTTTCCCTTCGTAATCTGATATGCAAGCTGATGTCTTTATGAATGATGAAGTTTTAGTCAACAGCTAATACCGTAAAAAGTGATGTTTTAGACGCTTACTGATCAAACTCAATATTCATTCCTTCACCAAACAGTGTAACTATGTTGGGGTGCGATTCAAGGTAGGACCCTGGTATGCTCGTTGGAAGTGGCTGTGTCGGTTGTGAGGGATGGGTAGGTGTCGTAGCGAGGGTGTCTGCATTTATATATCTGTAGTATATAAATATATATAGGTATACTCAGTACTTACCTTTGGCCAAGTGTGCTTGGTACAGACTTCGAATATTGCCTTGTTCATCAGTTGGAGGATTTCGCTCCATTTCCTCCCATTTTTCCAGTAAGTGATGGGGGAGCCGCTTCCCTAGCATGTCAAACAATTCAATCGCTTCGTGGAGCTTGATTTTGTATCTCTCATACAAAGTCTTCAACATTATTGCTAGAGAAAAACCGATGAATTTGAGAAAAAACTAAATATATATGAACTTACCAAGGCGGATGAGTTTGAACCAGTTCCAATGTCCATTAAAGTCATCTAGTGACTCGTGACGATGGCCAGAATTCTGTTCTTTTGTGCTACCAGCAGCATGATTTTGTTCGGACCAGGAACCTTCAATGAGCTCACCATATGTCATACCCGAGAAAACTTTATATGTAAATGAGTGTTCCAATTGACATTTCTCGCCATGACCATGTATGTGCATTTTTGGGATGGCTCCGTCAACACGTTCAAAGACAGAATCCATTTCAGGGAATGAAACGTGCATGCGATTCTTCAGGTTGATCTGGTACTGACACCAGATGTCGTAACTGATCATGATTGCCTTATGATCAGCTGCTTGGGATCCTAAAGCACTCGCCAACGCGTAATCAGTCCTGGCATAACTTTGCAGTCTCCATTAGATGCAGGTAATGAAAACTAGTCAATGTATCTATACCTTTCACCTTTCACAAGGTCCACCATTCCTCGAGGAATGTAAAAACCATGCCTGGCACATTGTACAGCCACGACGCCGCTGACAACCGTATCTTTGAACTTCAACATTCCTTGCTGGCGTACAGCTTTCAATTTTGTGCACATTGAGGCCTAGGTTGTGAAGAAATGAGTTCAATAATTTTTTGTAATTATCATAAACAACGGGCTACATACCTCAACAGTATTTTCACCTCTCTTAAGCAAGTACTCTTTGTACTTGCTGTCCCTGACGAAGTAACCATTCCCATCATTCAGGGATGTATCGTTGGGATCGCCTAACTTGTTCTTCCGAACAAGCCGAAAATTGCCATCAATAGACAGAAACAAGCGGTTTTTATGCCTAATATAATGTTAATATTTGCGTATGCAATATAGAAAAGAGGTTTGACCTACAAATCTTCATCTGGAGCATTCCAAACTGTGTCCTTGTCCACATTAAACCCAATCTCTGGACAAGCTGGGCATCTAACTGCAAGCAGACCTGGTTGTCGGTTGGGTACATATTTGTCAATTTCGTGGTTCTGACCAGAGCGTCTTAACAGTGCAAGATGCCTCCACACATGCATCACAAGTAGCAACTCGCGATAACGATCCTAAGACCAGTGTGACGTGTCAGTAGATTAATAGGATAAAGCTAAAATTTCTACTTACTGGAACATCCCCAGGTATTACTGCATCCGTAAGATCCTGCAAAGCTCGAAAGTAGTCAATGCCAGATAACTTCGAGCATTTCATATGGATGTGGAAGCTTTTAAGTAGTTGGAACATGAATATAGTTGAAGGATGTTTTAATGAACCGGGAAAGAATCGCTCTATCATGAGTTGTGACACAGGATTAGTTCCTGGACAGCCACAAAACTGTACCAGCAGACTATGGACCCCGTTGACATGAACAAAGACCATATCTTTTAAATGCGCAGGGAAAGGACATTGGAGGCCATGGTGGCCAAGAGAGAGGGTGAAACCAAGATCCTTCAATGAGGTGCATGTAAAATGGGTGCCGTTCCAGAATTGAATGCGATGGAGGGGGTTTAAGAGGTGGTTTTTGAGAATACATTTGTGACACACAACTCGAGCAGTGGTACAACACTCGAGACACTGGTATATGCTGGGTTTTTCTTCATTACATTGCCTACAACAATGATTGGTTACTGAGTTGTCATATTCCGAATCCAATATAAGCTGCTGGAGGAGATCCATCTGTTCTATGAAAGGTTTCAACCTTGTTGAGGACCCCTGCCATTTCTTGTAAGTAATTATACAATATTTGTGAATAAAAGGATACTAACCTGATTTCGTTTAGAGGAATCAATTATGTCGTCTTCATCTTCAGTATCTAAGTCATAGCCCAATGGTTGAGTAAGAGGGGTAGAAGGTGACGAGTTTGAAGGTAGGTTGGTAGTAGTAGAGGTAGAGACAGGAGGTGTGTGGAACAGCTGAGAGGCCATCCGAGGTCTCTTCTGTTGTCGATTAAAGAGGACTTGAATTGTCTCATCAGCATTTGGATCATTCTCTTGAGGCTCCTCGTCAGAAATGGAATTGAGAGAATATTTCGTATGGAGAGGATTTTGGTCTTTTTTTTTAATTCGAGGCATAGCCAATGAGAGAGGGAGTGAGAGTTAGGTGAGGACGTTTGGGTACTTGAATTCCAATAGTACTCAGAACTCTAATGCTGGAACCTGGTGTACGGCACTGACAAGAATTATGAGAGATGATGAGATCAATGTTGCTAGCACTAATCGATGTTGAGTGCCGTGAGAAGTTCTTGTTTGTTCATGGCCTGACACGTATACAGGTGTACAATAGATGTACACGTATACACCATTCCTCAAACCTCGCCGCCGTTAACGTTATGCACCTATTACCATGAAGGAGCGAGCCCTGCATGAGCCCGCTAGTTGTACACTAAGACGTATGTGTCTTCATCATGTATGCTGCCTTTGACTATCTGGTACTTCACAAAATTGAGCCAACAAGTAGAAAATTATCTTAATAAATGGGGCTGTTCTAGTGATGAAATAAGAAACAGAAGAAATACGATTCTAAGAGTGGGAATTAATGAAATAATTGTTCTATGAGTATGGATTGATGGAGTATGAAAAAACGGAAGAAAAATGGAAGAAAAACAGAGACCAAGGTATTCGAGGTATGATATGTCTACTTGTCTATATTTCAAATGACTCTTCAAAGGTCTTGTTAGGTATAATGAACGTATCATCCTCCGAATCTGTTAAGGCTGGTAAATAACTGGGATTGGTAGAAGGCCCAGGTTGTGACTTGGGATGAGGTCTAGTGTATGGTTTGGGTTGAGGAATGGTAGGAGATTTAGGATGATTGGATTCAAGGCATTTCCTTCGGACCCACAATAATCCAAGGGTTGTTTTCTAGTTGGATCTCCAACGATGAATGGGTGAGGATATCAACAAACTTTTCCAGATCAACATCAAATATCTGACACCGGTTATCAGGAAAATCAGTCGTGACTTGAAAAACTATGTTGTCAAGGAATGTGAGTCGATTTGCTTTCACATCAACCGTAAAATCGTCAGGAAGAGTGTTGACCTAGTACCCCATTTTTGGTCAGTCCTTAATTCATGACAAAAATGAAAAGAAAAATACTAACATGCTCAAACCAGATGACACGGTATTGGTGTACCATTTAGACACAAAATCAAACAAACGACTTGGTTTTAAGAAGTTTTGAGAAGATAAGATGGATAGATGGGTTATAGATAAAAGATCTAAGAGTCGACTTGGATTTGAGAAGATGAGATGGATGGATGGGTTGTAGATTGTGAGTTTTGCGTGCTTTTATATGATTTCAACTATCCTAAGTAACATAAAATCCTAGCAGTTAAAAATATAACAGGCTTACCATCTCCAACTATATTCAATACATTCAATTGCTTCATTCAAACTTGTTCTCCGTTTCTCACCGTTCATTCAAACTTGTCGTTCTCCATCTCCCATCATCCAGGTTCTTTCCCATCACCACCTCTCATTTGTTCGCTGTTTCGCTGTTTCGCCGTTTCTGATATTGAAAAAGTTTTGTCATCTCTATTGGGTAAGTTTCAACACATTTTCCATCTCTCATCATCCAGGTTCTTTCCCATCACCGCCTCTTATTTGTTCGCCGTTTCTCCGATCATCTCTTGCTATTGAAGCTCTTTTTCATCTCCTCTAATTTGTTTGCCGTTTCTCATATTCGAAGGTTTGCAGTTCTTACATCAATTACATTGTTTCAACTTTTCCGTCTCTCACCATCCAGGTTCTTTCCCATCACCACCTCTTATTTGTTTGCTGTCCGATCTCCGATCATCTCTTGTTATCAAAGTTCTTTTTCGTCTCCTTTAATTTGTTTGCCGCTCCTCATATTCAAAGGTTTGTCATTTGTATTGGATGGTTTTTCTCTCATAAGTAGCTAAATATATCTCGAAGCACAGCAGCCATATTTAACACCCAACTCTAAATATACCTTAAAGCACAGTCCCCGTCTAGCTTGTTTGCCGTCTTCCGTACTCCAGGGATTCTATTAGGTCCCTTAGTTATCCAAATCCTGTGCCTAAATATATCTCAAGGGTTAGTGATGACATTCCTAATAGTACTACTATCTCACGTACAACAATGTACTAGCAACTTGCAGGATATCAAGTACCGGATCTTTTCAGATGAGTCGGTGGAGTTAAGCCCATCCTTCACTCCGCTTGACCAACGTATTTGCGGATATTCCTTTGCTGGTTATTTGCAATTATTGTGGTACAGCCCATCAGTCTCTTGGTTTGGATGGAGAAAACCAACGTCTTTCTCTACTCTTCGTTTTCTTTCCCAACAAAATATCCTTCCCTACTCATTGAACTACTTCAACTCAACATCACTGAAACTCAATTTCCTCACAGCCACTCGACTTCACTGCTACTCAGATTCAACCTCATCATTCACAACATTCAACTTCACAGCTACTCAACCACTCAACGATTTTTTGGTGAAATTGAACATCTTTGCAGGTACGAAGTCAGAAGATCTTCAGTTACTCCCATTTGTCGTTACTGAAACTGAACTTTCTTATAGCTACTCAACACCATCACCTTCCAATCACTATGCCAAACCCAAGTGTTGTCCTCATGCCCGAAGTTGATTTTCCAACTACAGATATCATCGGCAGTGGCTCTTTTCCAAGCAATCTCGATATGCTTCCAGTGATGGATGTTGGTATTAAGGAGAATTTAACACTTGGGATGAAGGTAATTGCTACATTCATATGTCCTTGCTAAGCAGAAAAAAGACCTCTAATATAATGTTTTAGAAATACATCATGCAATATAGCCAGGAATATGCAAGAATGATGAAAAGTGAAACATATGGTGGTACCCAAATTGGATGGGTTCGGAAAACCTTTGTACCACTTATTGTCAAGCGTTTTAAAGCTGTTCCTTCAGACGCACTTCTCAAGGTAAGTTTGTTTCATTTTTTTAGGCTAATAACATTATTGATTGGAACCTTCACATAGGTCATTGATCGATATCTACGCAACAACTACAATGCTTCACAGTCTACGATGAAACGTGCTCCAGCCCCACAAAAAGCTCTTATCAAGCAACGTAATATTGTGTGGCAAAAGCTCCTCGCTGATGATCACCCAGAAGAGATTTATATATCCAAGCCTACTATGCTGCTCGGGCTATTCTTGAATCAAACACGTCAGAAGAAACACATGAAATCTACAAAAAGAAGGCGTCAGAGGCAAATGCCCTTCTTAAAGCACCTCCTACTCGTGATGATATTTTCGCGTAAGTATTTCATCTCCTACTTTGCATGTGTTACATTTCTGAACTTGTTGTATGGTAGCCTTCAGCCCCACATACTTAATCACCTCACAACGTGTCTTGAGAAACAGTTGGGGTGGAATTGTGGTCAGGTTGGCGATGTCTTTTGTTTGGTATCTATTGCATACCGACAACGTAATAATATTATCAGGACCGGATGGTATGTATTTCCTACTTCAAATTTAATCTTTGTATTGATAAGATTCTAGTTCAATCATCTCCAACCCTGTCATTGATCCGTTAGATATCCAAAAAGGATCTGTATTGCAAAACTTCAAGGATCATATGATACAGCCAATTAGGTTATTTGCGTCATCGTATCTCCCTGGTAGGATGCTTTATACTTGTTTGGGGGAAGCAATAATGTGTAAATATCACAATAGAACATAAAGATGAAGAGCCGCTCATGTTTCCTAAGGTTGATCTGGATGAGATCACAGGAAAAACACTACGTGAACTTTTCCATCATTACATCACATGCGCTTGGGGTAAGTCCACTTACTTGATGATGATTTGCATGTGTCTAAAATTAGGATATGTATAGGAAGAAGCAGTAGTCCTGGCGAACTTCGTACATCAGACAATGTACCCTGGGAACGTCTATCCCAGAGTTCCTGGTCTGATTTATTTGTCAAATGGGAAGGATTCGAGAAAATGAACTCGCTTCAGCCAGAAGAGATGAGTGTCGAGACAATGCACATGACAGCTCGGGAAATTGCAGAGAAACCTGACATACTCATATTCCGTGGAGTTGATTCTAATGTGATCACAGTATGTGTTCTTATTTTTATATTTGACCCATTATTAATTAATATCTATGTATTATCAGCCTATTGAACCCAATAATCTTGAACATACTAACACGGATCTATCTACTACTCCATCCATTACTTCAACTATTCAACCTAATCCCCACCCACCATGTCATGATGTTGGTTCTCCTATTTCTACCACATCTGATGGTCCTGGTCCCTCCCCAACTATACCAATGCCGGAAGCTCTGTCAAGCCCACCCACAGCCACGCCATCTATTACCCCACCAATATTACCAATGCCAGCTCTACCTAATCCAGCCACGTCATCCACTATTCCACCAGTTCCATCATCCCACCCCTCAACCATTTCCCCAACTCCTGTTGTCACTAATACTATCCCGGACTCAGTCCAAGATGCTGAAGTTATTGATGCTAGTAATGGGAAACGCAAACGAGGCCGTCCACCAAAGGCCTCCCAAGCAACTACTGCAGGACCAAAACGAGCACGTACATCAGTGTCGGCTCCAATCTCAGCTCCAATCTCAGGACGCTCCCTTAGGTCATCAGTAGTAACAGGAAACAGAACTTATGGTAAACGTGGAGCTGGGGCCAAAGGTAATGGTAAAGGGTGTAGAGTATAGATTACATTTAGTCTTTGATTCTCTTTTTTAATACCTCGATTATTCAACTATCTTGATTATCTTAATACTTCAATTATTCACCTATCTCGATTATTGTGATTTAACCCAATTTTAATGGCCTCTTTAATACATATGTTGTTTCAACCACCGTGAATTTGATTCTAGTTACCAGCTACTCATGGTAAGAAAAGTGGATGATCCAGATTATTCGGCTGGATTGTTTGTTTTATCCGGATAATCCAAAAAATCGGATATTGGATTGCTTTGAATTCAAAGGCTTATCCAATCTATCCGCCTTTGGGTTCAAAGCAATCCAATCCAAAAAAGTGCTGCAACCGTTGCATACCTGTGGAGAGCGATAATCTGCTTGACTTTTGCTATTTCCCGATCTTTTCCCATGTCTGTATGATGAATACGACTAATCCTAGTCTTGATAATCAATCTCCGGTATATTTTAGGTACAGCTGATAGGGGAAGCAGTGTTAATTTTATGGATGTGTTTCTCCAGATTGCTTTAATAGAGAGGCTCAGAGAGAAGCCTCACCAAAAGAAAGCCAACTCAAAAATGGACGGTTCTATTGCAGGACAATTGGAACTGGTACAGAAACTAACTGTTGGCATCCAGAGTGCAGTAAATGTGAGTCTGTTCCAGTGTATATGATGTTCAGTTTATATTCAATGCCAGATGTAGTATTGTAATGGTAAGTCTGCTCAATGCCGCCACTTGCCAAGGAAGCCTTCTTACTTTTCTCAAAGTTGCCAGTGTCACAGTCGCTGTACGTTAAATTTCCCTCTCCTAACGCTGAAACTAGAGCTCGGAATCACAACCTTCTAGACATTTGATTTGTTTATTACCTTCGAACTTGAAGTATCGTATGTGTGGTCATCGAACTGGAGCTTGATGAAAGTTCTCTATCTCCTAGTACGATACCTTCCTTTCGTAGACATGTCAATCGTCTTTTACAGTGAGTGTAATATTCTCCTCCATATATTTACCGATGTTGGATATTTAACCTTTTCATAGATCAGTTCGGATACGCTCTCTCTGAATCTGCTTGCAAAATTACTTATAACTATGCGTGTTGTATGTATTATATCTCTTTCATCGAATAATATAATAATATATTGTATTCTCACACCAATGATAGTTATGTTTGTTATCGGTATAGCTCTGGCAGAAGGTGACCTCAACATAATGTTTTATCACAATCATTTCCACTTACCCATGCGATGGCTTTTACTCCACAGCAATATTAACTCTGAGGACGTGGGCGATATGGGAAAAGGACAAATGGCTAGCCTACGGTCTATTGATATTCTTTAACATAATCTGGGTATCGGAACTTGTGCTGATAGGAATTCATCTCAAGCAAACTAAACGTGAGTAATAAATTAGTAGATTCCGGTCATTACTTATTTTGCTTCGATAGATATTGCATCACCTGTTCCGGCTCTCCTTGGTTGTACTTCGACGGGAGGAAGTAAAACTCTACTCATCTGTTATCTTCTACTCGCAGTTTATGATGGAGGTATGTCTCTCCAGTTCAACTCTATTACGAACACTAACGTGGATGCTGTCTACTGAACTTAGTTATTCTGCTTCTTATGATTATTCGTGCACTATCTGTCTGTATGTTGTTATTAGCATATCGTTTCTTCTCCCCTTAACCCACATCAAGTCAGAAAGAAAGGCAACTCACAACTTTTGAAGCTTGTTTATGCCGACGGTAATCCAAGTTCTAAGCGTCTGGACCAATTGTCTGACTAAAGTTTCAAGGTATCATATACTACGCCTATATTTTTGGTACGCATACCGGTCAGTTAAAAGAGCAATTTACACACTGACTCGTTTAACGATAGGCCTAGCCCTTCTCAATGTCATCATGATAATCTCACTGCCAGTAAGCCATATCCTGCCAGAAGAATTCGTAGTTGAAGCTGATGGCATATTCGACATCCAGCATGACTTCGATCGAACTCTCGTAATGTATGTACCCTGAGTTACTTATCTTCACATTCAGCGCACGACTAATAATAAAAATAATATCACCAATTTCATTTTCAAAATTGTAAAGGATGGAGAGGGTAATCCATTCATCATTTGCATGCAGGGTAATCCTGCATATTCGAAAATACACAAAAGAAAATCAGGAGCCAAGATCTTATGGAAGGACTCTGACTTTTGTTACAATTAACTCAACTGTACAGGAATCCACCACCGAATCACGGAGTATTTTTTAGATTCTGTACATGGACAACTGGATTTGTCTGCATCGCATTTAGTACAATAGTAGTAGTTTGTTTGTCTGTTATTTGTTTTGAAAATGCTTTATACTGTGTCTATGTATCTTGGGGCTGCAAACTTTTTGAACTTTCAAAGTACATAGAAATCCTAATCTACCCTTCCCAGAGTATGTATGTACCATGTGGTAACTTTTTTTTTTTTGTCTGTACCGGAGTCAAGACACACTGTTGACTTTCTTACCAGCAACTCCTAATAAAAAACTATTGCAACCGAACACATGTCTTTTGCAACGAACAGCCTGTAGCACCCAAAGAAGGAGATTAACTGCTGACTCAGAATTGCCTTCAAATTTTGAACCCTTTCCCGCAGTGTGAGACCCGGTCTTGCAGCTGAAACTCATTGCGTCTCTGATCATCATTCAACTCTCGACTATTTTATTTTCAGTTGATACTAATGAAAGTGTAAATGATAGTTCTATAAAATACTCTGGCATCAGTTCTCCTTTAATAAAAATGCCGATCATTTTGTTCCCGGCTTTCCCAGCTTTTACGCGTATAGTCGACAGGGAGCTTTCATATCATGATATCAAAGAAATATAACATAAACCCACAAATACTAGTACATAAATGTCATCAAAACAGATTCAGTTCAATCGGTGTAATTGTTATACTACTGACAGACCCTCCGAGTCCTTCTTTCCCTCACCCTTATTTTTAGAATGTACTACAGTGTCTTGTGCCTGGCCCGAAGAGGAGATTATGCTAATGGTGTCAGTATTTGTTGATGCTCCATGAGCAAAGTGGAGATCATGGACACCTTCTGAACCATGGCTACTTTGACTGACACTTGACTTGTCCTTGCGATAATCATGACGCTGGTTTAACAGGATCATGAAGCAGTTACTGTACCTATTGGTGGACTGAGGTAAAAAGTGAAAATGATATCAAAAAGTATAAGCTTACAATTTCCCTAAAACATAGCCACTGGATTTCGCATTGTCACTAGCTAGTATGAATAGAAGTAGTTGCGCTGCCCAACTTACCCTGTCAAATATACCTTTGTCGCCTGTGTTACGGTCAAGAATGATTATCAGATATCGGAAGATAGTATGGCTTACAGGAGGCGCCACTGATGGAATATAATATATAACCACAATCATGACGGCAACAGCAGCTGTGTCAAAGTTGGAGGAGTTATGCCCATGAAAACTAAAATATATGGAACGGCAACTTCTCACCAGTGACTGCATTAGTTTCCAGTGTGAGTGTAAGAAGATGTACAAGTCTCTTTGTCAATGAGGGGCTACTCTTGTCTTTATACATCTTCAATAACTATGAAATTTCCAGGTTAGTGGCAAGTAGGTTAACTGAGGATGAAAGCAGGGTACCAAGTAGCTTGTACTCGCAGCAATCATGAGATCAGCACCTGCACTAGGGAACATCCAAGTCTAAATATCAATTCAGTATTGAGATCGAGGTTTCTTTGAGCCCGGAACTCATACCATAACTCCAACAAAATAAGAAGTGTTGAATCCCTCATCTCCACGTGGGGATCGTACGTCCTGGTATTAGTGAGTGAGTGCTGTCTGACAAGGAACAGCAAACAACATTTACCACCACCGTCGTGAACAATCCACTACCAAACGCAAGCAAAGAAGTCTAGCTGTTCATGAGTAATGGTATGATACTGTAACATTTTATGTGCGCGCACCAAGCATATAAATACTGGTATTACTCTCCAACCGCCTAACCTGTTAATTCTCCAGCAATACACAAATTGGACAATTAAAGCAATGATAGCGTCTATCAGGGCTAAATTGACTGCCGACCAGTGGAACTCGTTCAACCTATTGAAATCCCCATAATTGTAAACAAACCAATAAAATGAATCTTCCATCATAAAAAATGTTTGGAAAGTGTCAAGAACAAAAATTGAATGGACTACCCATTAAGAGTTAAGATGGAAATGATGCTAGTACAAAAGTGTTACCTATGATCTGGAGTATCTTTCGTTCCTGCTTTTCCATATTGTTGAGATACAAATCTGCTACAAGTGAGAACCAAGTGGAGACCTTGGGAGCAGATACCACGAACAATACTGAACGCATAATATACCATATAGCCACCAGTTGAGTACGGTCCCGATAAGCTGAATTGATACGGGTTGTTGTAAGTCATCATATTCTTGTAAAGGTATTTGGGTATTTACAACAGGACCAGCACTATAATTTATTAAAGTGAATAAGTGAATTCTTCTTGCCAGAATCGAGCTGTATCACATACTGGAAGGAGATGTTATCAGGGACAGTGACTGTTACAGGCATATCCAAAGCTGTTTAGTCAGGGGCTTGAATGGAATGTGTTAGGTGTCTAATGGGTTACACAGCCTCTTCCTTTTATCCAGAACTCTGCATCCAAATAGAGAGGATGTTATAAAAATGCTTATTATGGCAAGGGTTGAAAAAATTTGTGATAATCAAGGGAAGATGTCACTTGTATTGAATGTTAAATGATCGACTCAACGCGATGGTGCAGAAGCTCTACCTGAAGGACAAATCTCCAAACTAGAATGAATTGTTGCTATTGGGGGTTATATTACTAAACCCCGAGTGAGACAAAAGCTAATTTTTGACAAACTCCGCGATGAATTAAAAATATCACCTAACTCTCTCCTAAGCCCTGTAGTCAGTGCAAAATTGTGGCCCCAATTCTGTGAGTAAAGTGCGGAGATATCACCTCCAAGTTATTTAGTACCCGATGTGAAACAAATCTTGAAGAAATCCTATCAGCTTGTATCTTGATGGCAAGACCGTCGACTTCGTGACTTTTCCATGCTCTAAAGCGATCCATTATTACTTAGTTGCTACCCACGTGTTGGCTGTTAGTGGCCGTCTCTCTCACACCACAACAACGGACTTTTCGTTGTCATCGAAGGCATTATTCAAATTCCGATTAGATCTCCGACAAGTGAACAAGCGAGGATCGTAACCATAAGTCTATAAACAACAGTTGAACGTTGAGATCGTAATACTACCCCTGGTTCCAGCCTTAATGCTTCACACTGTGATAGTTTCACATTGTTCAAGTGGTGCTGCCTGTTGTCTAACATGCAACAGCACTCTACAAGCCAATACCGAATGAAAAACCCGTTCCATCCTAGAGAGGAACCTTGTCAGCGTCCAAAATATTCAGAGAGATTAGGGTGTAGTTCGTACGATACTAGAAGTCTGTTGTAATCGCCCTGTGATATATCAAATTCATCAATACACTGGAATTGTGAATTGGTAAACGGTAAATTACCGGTAATACAAGAATTATAACGACGTTGAACAAGGAAAGACCTGAGAAAACTTAGGTGAATAGGGTTTAACGTTCACTGGTATAAAGTTCTCCCACCAAAGAGGTACACATAGTACACAATGCCTACACGTTGCGATAAGGATAGAGCACTCTGAGTTTAGAGTTTTCGTGAATTACACACCCTCGGTATACACAGCACGGATCAATCGAGAATGACCACTATGTTTGACTGGCACATAGCATTAGTATCATTGATAAAGGAATAGATGGCATTCAGCCCTGAATCATATTGAGTCGCATTGACGTAAAATATCAGAAACTCACAGACTGAAATAGCTCTCATAGCCATTAGGAACAAGATTCCTGTCAAACAAACAAAAAAGTCCCAATGTGTTTGAGAAGCACATCCACAACACATTGACAGGGTTATATGAGAATTACCTCCATCATATGTCATGAGCAAAATGTAACATCCCATAAGAATCTTACTCGCCCCCACTGCAGAACATCCCAGAAACCGGGGAACGGGGGATACCTCATCTAGTGACGCCCATAGGAATAAATATTAGACACACAGCATAAGTTTATTGCAACTTACATTGAACAAACTTGAAATGGACTCCTATGAGCACAAAAGCTGCCATCCAGGTTACAGTAAACGCAATAGAAAGCCCATATGTCATAATTTTCTCCTTTTGCCATAGAGCCCATGTTCTGAGCGTCAATATCACTTATGATAAGAGAAAGCATTATGTTGAAAAATCTTCGAGAAAAGACAAACAGGATCATACCTTCTGCGAGTGTGACGCCGATAATAAACATCACTATGATAGTCCTTGTCAATAGAGAAATTTAGAGTGAAAGTGATATGTCGAAGTTACAGGCGATATACTGGTAAGTTAACTTGCAAGTCGCATGTGGAAGTGCATAACCGAATTGATCTGAACCGCAGAAATTAGTTTAACTATAGCTTGTTGAGGAGGACGAAAACACAAATCTCAAACTTACTATACAAGACCATACTTGTATCCACAAACGGTAGGTATCTCACTAGGAGATAAAGAAATTTCATGAAATTCCATTTTGATTGCCATACCAAAGACACTTCCATATCGAGAGTTAAAAACCAATCGAAAACCTGCGGTGGAATGTACTTCAGTTCTTGAAGATATTCAAAGGCCACCGGCCAAGCTTGGACCTATTACCAATACCGTAATAGCTGCGACTTCGAAAGAGGGAAAGAGGGTCAATCAATGGTTCTTTCAACATGTACTACATTGTTGATTTGAGCTTACCATTACTATTCTATTAGTGTGGTGTCCAAAAGCCGATCAGTAACAACCTCAGTGGCTTTGGAGAAAAGCTCACATTAACTTGTCGTGTACGTTGAACGCCTACTTCAAGTCTTCGAAGGAGTTCCAAGAGTTCAGAAAATGAAGACGCCATGGACAATCTAAAAGGGCGGGACGGTTCCTACTCTTCCTTGGTTCTTCAAGCAACATTTATCACTAAGACGAGAACCTCTAGGAATAGCATACTTCTTGATGCTCGAGCCAAAACATGATAATCAACAAGGTGGAGTCATAATACATACTAAGCAGATTCCATTCCGCAAGTTGATGCCTTGAAATCATTCATGTAATATTTGCGTTTGAGAACTTCCCACTCGGTTGTTTCATGAAAGACTCAATTTGATGAGATAGTAAGTCATAGTACATAGTTAACTTGAAGATTGAAGTCTATTTTCCAAACATCATTGCAATCAAACCTTCGGTCTAAGGCACAGTGCCATTACACCTGCCAAGCGCCATCATCATCATAATCGAAGCTCTACTAAGAATATGGACGACGTATCACACTTAACAAAATTAAGAAGAGTTGCAAAAATTGCTGTTCAGTGACTAACTGGAAAACCTGGAGTTGATGGGAAAAAAGTGGACATACAAATAGAAGGCGGAAGGTTTAAACAAAAGCTTAATTTCGGAGAAATTGAAACACCGGCCCGGGGCTATGCGTTCCTCGTGATCCCCACTTAGACATTTTATCCTTTCGAGAAATTGCAAATGCTCAATTCCTGTCTTCGGAAAATGAATTTGTAATGCTATGGATACGAGAGTCTTAGATCTTCTTCACCAAATCTTCTCCACATATGAACCATTGAAGCCCCTCGGACGTCAAACTTTGATAAAATAAAATAGAATAAAATATAAACAGTCAAATTCCAATTGTATATTTACACATTATTGATAATATTCATGAACACTCGAAGACGAAATAGCAGAAAGAAAGACGATATCGATAACAACATTATAACTTTTTGGTTTAAATTGATTCATAACTTCAAGAAAAATCTCACTTTGTCAACTTCTCCCCTTAATTCATCCTCAAGGTCCAACCATGCGCTCTCTTCTCTTCTCTCTCTCACATTCTGCTTGCTTGTTAATAGTTCCACCGATTCCTTGATCGACGAAGATTGATAATGGTCTTTAATAAGGATGTATTGATTCTAGTTCTTCGGGCTTGATGTTGGATTAATATTTGCTCGAAGGTGTGCGATAATCTTTGACTTGATAACGTTTTTACGCTTTTGAATGTCAAATTCAAACACCTAAATTAATATAACACAAAATCAACACCATCAACCGGGCGATCCCATTTATAATAAAATAAAACAAAACTCACTCAATACTCATGCAATAGGAGGTAAAGACTCCATCATTGCTATATCTGAATGAAAAACC
Source organism: Coprinus comatus (assembly GCA_034638255.1). Taxonomy (NCBI): domain Eukaryota; kingdom Fungi; phylum Basidiomycota; class Agaricomycetes; order Agaricales; family Agaricaceae; genus Coprinus; species Coprinus comatus. The sequence continues at coordinate 30,963 of JAWPGT010000035.1, forward strand.
TTCCTACGTTCCCCATGCTGCCTTAGATCTAATATAGCACGACATATCAAAAGCGAATGAACAACTCTTTCTAAGAGTGACAGGAGATTCACATATCCATCCTATAAAAATAAAAATAAAAAAGAGGAAGATATTAGCCAGAGAAAAAGAAATCAAACAGAACGAAAAGGAAAAAGTAGGTACGAACCGAAAGTTTGAGAATGATGACGACATTGATTACTGAAAGACCACACAAATACGCAAAGTAAATCAACCCTATAAATACACATGAACAAAAAAAAGTCAGTCCCAACCTAGATATTGTTAAGACAAATAGAAAAAAAATGACGAACCATCCTGATAAACAACCTTCATCGTATCAAGTCGTTTCCACCATGTTATAGCTCGAATCATGATCAATCCAAGTATCACTAGATACACACACAAACACGAAAAATAGAATATGCCAAAAGTTATTATTATCGATTGTTTTCAAGAAGGGGAACGAACATACCAGCATCATAGACCATCAACAGTATCCAACATACAGATAATAGATCCGTCGGGCCAGACGTAAGACAGGTCACCCAGGGTGTCAATGGGGATTGAGTATCTATGAAAGGAAAGCACGGACGTTAGTGTGTGTTCAGTGTTAAAAAAAAAAGCAACCACACATTCTAAGGACTGAAGATAAGACCCAATCACAGCATACTGTACACCCCAAATCCCAAGAAAAAACACCGAAAGAGCAATCATCATCTTCCTATCATTCTCCCAAATGCTCAACGCTCGTATTGTCAATAACACTATGTGAGAGTGTACGAAACGAACATATTAACGCCAAACCGTTTCGAGCGAATATCAGATATCCGTTTTCGGAGTGGAGCATGTTGGGATGGCCCAAAACAAGATAGACATAGGACGAGGGTGAGACGGGTGTGGGGGGAGTGAGAGAAGTGTGTGACATGGGTTTTTTTTTAGTGATCGTTCAGGCACCAAGGGTTGTATAGGCAGGTGTCACAGAGATGAGTTTGTATGAATCAGTTGAAAATCAGTATTCCGATTTCAAGAAATTTAATTAAACCCAAAGAATACACTCACGTTCGCTATGCTCATCCCTATCACGAACATCCCTAAAGAGAAACAAAGTACACCCATGATCAGCATCTGTATCACATGAATAAAAGAGGACGGAGCAAGGATTAAAAAAGAGACAGAAGGATAACAGGAAGCAAAATAGGGAGGAAGAAAAGGGGAGGAAAAGGAGATTCAAAACGTACAAGCACTATAACGATACGCGATTGCACATTGTTCTCCTGTCAAACCACTATGAAATTGACCTAATGTGTCCAAAACCATGCCGAAGGAATTAGTAAAGCGAATCATTGAATTCGAAAGACGAGACACACGTAGCATAACAACTCCTACGTCAATAAAAGGTAAATACCTCGTTAGGAGGTACAAAACCTTGATCTTATTCCATGGGAGCTTCCATATGTATTGTATTTCGACGTCCAGCAATAAGAAGAAATCATAAATCTTCCAAAGACTTCGTTAAGCACGCGCATCAATCTATTATCGTACAGCAAACAACACTCACAAGAATAGTCATGCTAGCAACTGTGTAGACATCGAACCCCCTATCCGTGATCAATTCAAGAGATAATAGTATACGGATCAACGCACCATGGAAAAACTGTTAAAAACCACCAAATTGAGATGAGTTCCCCACTCTCTAATGACAACACAAAAAAATGCAAACCGTATCGAACGAATTGGCGGGACGTACATTATTAAATTGTGCAAGCCAAACGGCTGAAGAAGGGTTCGCTATGAGACCCTCAACAAACACCATTTTTTGTCCGCGATCTTTCTCTCTTTCTCTCTTTCTCTCTTTCTCTCTCTTCTTTATCTAAATATAAGAAATATACGTCTTCTGAGCGGTGTTGTAAGGTTGGAATTATCACCAGAATCCCATGGGGTTGCTTGACCCAAAAAAAAAAAAAAAAAAGTAGGTTAAAAAAGAATAAGGAGGCTTTTTGAAGTTGGGGAGCTCTTGAAGAAAGGTATTGGGTAGGGGTAGGGAAGAAAGAAGAAATACCCACACTAACAACGATTTAACATGCCCGAAGTTCCCTTTTTTAAGTAGAAAATTATAAAATGTTATGCAAAGGTAACCTGAAAATGACATTATCAGCTGTCCCTTTAATATTTTGTGACTTATCACGCGTATTTCCGGGTGGAGACGCGCATGACCCTGAAAGAAGAAAAGAAACACCGCCGGTGTTTCGGGTTTTCGATTCCATATAAACTTCTTTTGTCTTGTCTCTTTCTCAGCTCGGAGCTCCAACGTCTTACGTTCAAATGACCTCAACAGCCCCTTACAATTCTGACTAGAAATGTCAAACCGATGTCAAACACACCAATTCAGGCTTACATCATTCTCATTCAATCCATTTGGTATGGGGATTCTAGCCCGTCTCCGTAAATTACATACATATAAAATCAGGGGTTAACAGATATATTTGAAGCTTTATGAACAAACTGTATTTTTTTCTGTTATATTATCGAAAAGTTTAAAGCTTAGGCCTCAGGTATCACAACAACAAATTTTAACACTCGAAAACCCAAAGCCGCCAAACCTCAGTACAGATATCCGTTGTTACGCATCAGATGCGTGTGATAAGTATCTATATGCATCATCATCATTATCATATGTCGGACAAGATCTCACAAGTAAAAAAAAAAAAAACGTCATCCCCAAATATTTGAACCTCCCAGACAGGTCCCAGAACAGAGTCCAGAGTCCACAACTTCCGGTCAATTATCTTTTATCTTATTCAACGCCACACTACATACTTATGCACTCTTATGCCTATAGTTGACTATAACCTTATTATCGCTCAAGTAAGTATGTAAGTAATACATGTATGTATGTATGTATGTTTTTTTTTTTCTTTCCTTGTGGACCTAACCTAATTACAGCCACCACAAAAAAATTTTTTTTATCACAGCACTTGGCTTACATAACTAGTTGAAGTTGAAGTTTCAAAGTAAAGTAAAGTTGAGTAAAGGTAAAGGTACCAAAAAAAGGTACAGACAGTATCGTATAACGGAACACAATGACCTACCTAGATTGAAGAGACCCCAAAGGTCCAAAATATCAAATGACCTATAACACATAACTTATATTAAATTTATTAAGTACATTTCGACTTAAGGTAATGAAAGTAATAACAGACCACTTCAGTATCTCTCATGATTAGCATGGGTAATGATAATTCATAAATTAAAAAGAATAAATTAACCATATACCAATTGGTACATAGTAACCATTACCATTTCCTTCAATTTGAAACCATTATCCACCATTCAATATTCAGCGTTCACCATCCCTAGACAATCACATACATACTTATGAACTACACAGTACATAATGCCTTATCGAACAAACTCAAACAAACCCAACACCTGGACCTCTCGAGTCTCGATCACCAAATCGTCAAGCGACACGCTAATTAAAAATCCTTCAGAACAGCCACATTCCAGTACCGTTACTATCGAGGCACTCGAAAGTCTACCCCTGATGTCAGTTGGCATGGTAGTTATGTAAGTCCAAGAATCCTTTTTTACCTAACCAATCCATTCTATATATACAGGCACCCCTCTACCCTTTAACATTTGAATCATACGCTAGCATGCAGTGAAGCCTTGGGATGCTTGACACCGCTGATCACTTGTAACCCACCGCTCACAACTCCTGACAACTCCACAAAGCCAAGGGAGCGTGATAGTCGGAAAAAAAAACCTCAGGCAGCTACCCTTCAATAAATACGTCAACTTCCGAGCCTGATGTACCTCAAGTCAAGACCAACGAAGGGAAACGCTAAGAGAGGCCGGGAGAACTTTAGATAAAGAATACATGCTTACAAGAAAGATGTGAGGTAAACGACCACAAGGTACGCAACAAATTGAGACGAAGAGAATATGTTGTCTATAACGATTATCACCAACTATGACCTACAGCCTAAATTCTCCTCCATCACCGCTCTTAAGCTTAAACCGCTTCACGTCTTCTCGGCGCAGCTCTCAAAATATCATCCACCCTAAAGATTAGAGTAAGAGACCCAATGAATCAACATCTGAATATCCTGAAAATAAAAGTGAATATGAACACACCTGATGATCATTTCTGCAGCTTCACTAGCACTGAGTACTACCTGACGTTTTAGTTTATAGCTCTCTGTAACTCCGAGTGTCCGCATGGATGCTATTGTGGCTTCCTCCATATCTGTAAAATATGTCAAGAACTAGCAACGAGATCTAAAGTAAACTTTAATCTTACCAAGGCCAGCATCAGATTGACCCGCATAATGTGCAGCTCTCAGTTGAGCAACAAGGTCCGAGGAATCGTATCCAGCGTTGTCAGCCAAGATAGTAGGGATCTGTCTCAGGGCCCTTCCAAATGCCTCCGTCGCGATAGCCTTCTTTCCCTTGACACCTCTGGCAGCTTCCTCTACAGCACAACTCATCAACATCTCAGAACAACCACCGCCAAGCACCGTTCGTGTCTCTTTAACAGTCTGTGATAGCACGGACAGAGCATCATGAAGTGATCGATCGGCTTCATCTACCATCTGCTGAGTAGATCCTCGGAGGACAACTGTACAAGCTTCTCCAGCAGCGACTCCAGAGAACTTGATCAACTGCACGGATGGATTAGTGTATTTCATCTCAATTGACATTAAAAATACCTTATCCTCGCCAATCATAACCTCCTCGATCAATTCACATTTTCCGAGTTTGACGAGATCGGGACGACCAAAAGTACTCGCAATCTCTCCTCCAGTGACCAGAGACAAGCGCTCTACACCCTCGAAGTCTGCATGTTCAATAACCATCACTCCCTTCTCAGCCAACAGCGACTCGGGATAGTTGTAAATGAGTTGTCGGTTAACAAAGACATTGATGCCATGAGCAGTAATTGACTCGACTTTGGCTTTCATTTTTTCCTGCCAAACGTCAGTTGCTGATGGTATTGGAGAAGGGGGCCACTGACTCGTTCTGCGCGTTCCAACTCGGCAAGCTTCTCTGTACCTTCGACCTTGAAGCGAGCACCGAACACTTTGACCTTATCCGTGTCCATGGCTTCGTAATTATGAGTATATTACACATACGGGCCAACAACAGCGGTAACTTACAGGTGTTGGCAATGAGGATCTTGCAGTTCTCCATCCGCTTTGGTGAGTTGACAGCAATAGTCTTGTCGAGGATGAAACCTGATAAACGTCATTGTGATGATACTAGAGAACTTGGCAAACAACTCACCTTCATCAAGATAGGAATCCGTGAGCTTTCCTCCAACCTTCTTGATGATTTGTATGTGCTCAAGGTCAACAGAACCCTGAATATATGCGGTCAAATAAGCCCCTTTTCCCTTGGCATGGAGTGGTTATATGCACCTTTAGTCGCAAGACAGCATCGACAGCGAGATTGGCAAAGTAATCCTTATCCTGAGAGAGGACCTTTGAAGACAGAGTCGTCCGGGCAATGTTGAAGAGATCTTGACGGAATTTTTTAGTATCAGATCTGGATGGGATTAAGGATTTTATATTTTCACCGATGTAATCAGAATACGCACGAATGATCAGTAGTATTCTTCTCTAACGCCTTGAGGGCAGCAGCACTAGCAATACGGTAACCTTCGATGATAGTTTGGGGGTGAATTTTCTGGGCGATAAGTTTTTCTGCTTCCCGCAGGAGCTCGGAAGCGAGGACCGTGACTGATGTTGTTCCATCACCAACTTCATCGTCCTGGACTTTTGAGATGTTGACCAAGATTTTTGCGGCAGCGTTATCGAGCTGAATCGCCTTGAGGATTGTTGCACCATCGTTTGTTACATTGATCTCTCCTGTTGAGCCTGATTGGAGGATTTTGTTCATGCCTTTGGGACCGAGGGTGGACTTTACAAGATCACCGAGAGCAAGGGCACCGACGAAGGACGAGAGACGCGCATTCTCTGCCTTTTCTTCTGTTGCCTGGGGATGGGGTGGTCAGAGGTGGTGTTTATGGCGCATATAGTCACTCACTTGTTCGTTGAAGATCTGGACGGACATGATGGGGTAACGCGTCTGTAGATTAATTTGGACATAGGTGCGATATCCCTGATTCAATTAGTTAAATATTCCCACGGTCACGCATATATATATTGGTATTTCATATTGTATTGCGTAGCTTCTGGGGAGGGATGGAGGAGTACCAGGAGTGGGTGGGTAGTGAAGAGGACAGTAGAGGCAGTAAGAGAGTAATGAATAAATAATAGAGAATATGCCGGAATATCTGCGGAGAGAGGCCTGATATGGCTGTGCCATCAGACACGTCAATAGCACTCCATCTCCGTCCTCCACCAACTCAGAGGCCAAAGGCCATGACCACACACGTCCGGGCACGTAGACCCGCCTCACCTCCTCCAGGCTCATCGTACGTCCCAACACCCACCACACGCTTCCCACATCCGCGGCAGGACTTCCTCGATGCAGACGAAAAGAGAGCAGCAGCCTCCAAAGGCTTTGGACCGGGAAAGACGAAACACTATCCCTCAGGCGGACTAGACATAACGACAGGCGAGTGGAAGCTGTTGTTCCTGATTGTGCTAGTGGCCAGTGGAGTTCGTCTGTTCCGTCTGTCAAAGCCTAATAGTGTAGTGTAAGTCTCCAGTGTTCTCGTGACAAAACTCCCCTGACCCAGCCTTAGCTTTGACGAGGTACACTTTGGCAAGTTTGCATCAAAGTACATCAAGAGCCAATACTTTGTCGACGTCCACCCTCCTCTCGCAAAGCTGCTCATTACTCTAGCTGGCTTTGTGTTTGGCTATAACGGCCATTTTGATTTCAAGGACATTGGAAAGTAAGCTCGCCCCTCTCTCCGTAGTATCTCTCAGCCTGACCGCATATCAGAATATACGAACATGTACCATACGTTGCGATGAGGATGCTTCCGGCTTCGCTGGGCGTCGCTACAGTCCCTCTCGCATATCTCACTCTGCGGGCACTTGACTGCCGCGCCACCACCGCTCTTTTGGCTTCGCTATTTATAACATTCGAAAACGGGCTCGTTACCCAGTCTCGCCATATTCTCCTAGACTCACCCCTTGTATTCTTTACCGCTCTCACTATCTTCCTCTGGTCTGGCTTCTGTAACGAGGACAAACACGAGCCATTCACTGCAACATGGTGGGCCTGGCTTTCCCTCTCCGGCCTCTCGCTTGGTGCTGTCCTCAGCTGCAAATGGGTTGGTCTGTTCACAGTTGCCACCGTCGGCGTCAGTACCATCTGGCAACTCTGGAACTTGCTTGGCGACCTTCGAGTCTCACCTCGTCTATGGATACGGCACTTCATTGCAAGAGCCATTTGTCTAATCGTCATTCCTATCACATTCTACATGTTCATGTTCCAAATTCATTTCTTGATCCTCGAGAATTCTGGTGATGGTGACGGCTTCATGAGCTCAGAGTTCCAACATACTTTGAAAGGTCGTGGTATGGCAGACACGTTTGCTGATATCGCTCTCGGCTCGGAAGTTTCTATCCGTCATGTGAACACTCACGGTGGTTATCTACATTCCCATCCTCATGCTTACCCTGGTGGAAGTAAACGTACGTCCGCTTTCCTGTTTCTAGTGTTATACACCTATTGACTGAATATTGATATTTTAGAACAACAAATTACTCTCTACCCTCACAGAGATAGTAACAACAACTGGCGTATCGAAAATGCAACACTCCAAGATTGGCCTCAATACGACTACCTAAATGAACCTCTAGTCTACATCACACCTGAAATGCGTATCAAACTTCTTCACATCACAACTGAAAAACGTCTTCACTCTCATGACGTTCGACCTCCCGTTTCCGATGTTGATTTCCAAAATGAAGTCTCTGGTTATGGTACTGCAGGATTTTCAGGAGATATGAATGATGATTGGATTCTTGAAATTGATCATGGAGATAAAAGGGATAAGGAATCGAGTAAAAGGTTGAGGACTTTGAGAACAACGTTTAGGTTACGTCATGCTTTGACGGGTTGTTATCTTTTTTCACATAAAGTCAAGTTACCAACTTGGGGTTATGAACAACAAGAGGTTACTTGTAATAAGAATGCTGTTCATGATAATTCGTTGTGGTATGTTGAAACTGCTACTCATCCTAATCGTAAGTTTTATCCTCCTTCATTGAATACGCTTACTTATAAACTATTTTTTCTTTTTCTTTACAGTTCCTGCGGATGCACAAAAAGTCAATTATAAATTACCTGGATTTTTCAGTAAATTCTGGGAATTACAAAAAGTGATGTGGACTACAAATGCAGGACTTACGGATCGTCATGCATTTGATTCAAGACCTGATTCATGGCCTTTACTTCGTCGTGGAATTAACTTTTGGGTTAAAGATCATAAACAAATTTATCTCATTGGAATCCTATGATTTGGTGGTCAAGTACACTTGCTATTGTTTTGTATGCTGTCGTTCGTGGGTTTATGATTTTGAGATGGAAGAGAGGGTATAGGGATTTTGATAATAGTAAGCATATATTCACTTTTCTCTCTCTCTCTCTCTCTCTCTCTCGTATCATTATCTTAACTATGAAAACTCTTTTTTTCAAATAGCCAAAGTAGTAAAATACGACAACCTATGCGGATTCCTATTCATAGGCTGGTCACTCCACTACTTCCCATTCTTCCTAATGTCACGTCAACTTTTCCTACATCATTACTTCCCAGCATTATACCTTGCGATTTTATTATATTGTGGTATATTTGATTTGGTCACATCGAATTTAAGACCTAGAGTGAGGTTACAGATTGCTGCGGTTTTGATTATTTTGGCAGTTTGGAATTTTCAATATTTTGGATCGTTGGTTTATGGAAGTCCTTGGATTAGAGGGAAAATGTGAGAGTGCTAGGTGGTTGAAGAGTTGGGATTTTAGTTGTGGTGATTTTTGGGATGATGTGAGTGTTGGATTTTTTTTTTCTTTGTTCTTTGTTCTCATTTCCTATTAATAATCAAAACTAACTTGTTCACCCTCTTTTTCTTTTTAGTACTCCCGATATAATACTCAATCATACTCAACATCCGAAAAACCATCATCTGTTGCTGTTACTATAGGTGGAGAACCAGGAGGTCGTGGTGAAATTGTTGTTGATCAATTGATTAATGATGCTGTTATCGTTAATGATTCACCTCGCGATCAAGAGAAAGGACAAGGGAATCAGAATCAGAATCAGAATCAGAATCAAGAAGAAAATGATACTAAAACGTTGATTGATCCAGCTAAAGCTGAACCTGGAAAAGATATATTTGCTGGTGATGGTGTTGGTGATGGGAAAAGTTTGAGTCAGAGTCGTCAAGGAGGAGGAAGAGGACAAGGAGAGTATCAACAACAACAACAAGGACGTCCTTTACACCAACAACAACAAGATGGAAAGGATGGAGGAGTAGGGGAAGGGAATGTTAAAGAAATAAGTTCTGTTGGGTTACCGATTACTGCTTTGGCTGTTTCGGATTCTGATAATGGTAAAGATGGAGGAAAGGAGAAGGGAGTGCCACCTGTTATTAAAAATGTTCAACCTGCTACTGGGGATTTGAATAAGGATTCGAGTGTTACCCAGGAGGCTGAGACGGCTGAGACGGTGAAGGAAGGTGACAAGGAGAAGGAGAAGGAGAAGGAGAAGGAGGAGGTTGAAAAAGAAGGAATAATGACGATTCAAACTATTAATCCTGATGATTCCAATGCCAACGAAAAGGAGCAAGAAAACACAACAACATCGTCGTCTACATCAACATCAACAACTACTGCAACTACCAATGTGAACGAGAAAGAAGAAGGAAGAGTACATGATAGACCTATAGGTCCTTTAGATCCTGTTGGTGAAGCTGCTGAAAAAGCTGCAGAAGAGTTGTTTGGTGATGATCTCTAGATGGGTGGGATGTGTGGGTTATTACTACATAGAGATGGGATGGATGGAGAAAAAAAATTCATATATTCAAGCTGAGGTTACGGACGTTCATTCGTTTTGTGTTTTTTATTATTTAGTTTTTCACTTTTTTAGTTGAAGTACACCGTTAATTGATCATCTTGATAATTGATGTTTTAATGGCTTTTTTGAGGGCTCGCGTCTACTCCTTCGAGACTCCGAGGTCTCTTACATTCAGCTAGTAGTTCTGTATTAGAAGTGCCGTAGTAAGCAAGAAGTTGATAACGAAATATGGGAGAATTACTAGGATGCACTTCAGTTTCAATAAAAGATAATGGAAACAAATGAATACTAGCAAAAATCAATTAATCACGTCTTTGAAAAATCCTAATCTCGGAAAACTGCCCATATGATCTGGACTCCCAAGGCGTGTAAAAGAGTGATCCAAAATGATAACAGACGAGAAAATTGGCCAACAAAAAAAGAGATCAGGTCCCTATTAAAGAAAAAAACTTGAGAAGAAACTTCGACTAGATTGTATAGCAACAAATGAGAAAAGATATAATAAGAAGGCCTTAAAAAAAGATGATAGGTCCTAAAAACATGGGTGATATACTAATAGATAATAATGCGACGAGAGTTAACTGGATCATAAGTGCCGGGTTTTTAGTGGATATAAGCATCAACTTACATGTTTCTGTACCCTCGACAGATCAGGGATGTCGATGAGATGCTGAGGTCCCACACTGCCTATGGCGCACGTAACTGCATTTCCTCGGAGTGGAGGATACACCATTAATAGCTAAACACAGGAGCTGACCTTGTCAGTGGAACGTGCCTTATACTCCATTAAAAAAAAAAAAAAGTAAAAAGTCGATGCCTCAGGGCCTCAGGTTTAATTAAGAACACAACTCGACTTGAACCGTTGGACTCTGAGAGCTTTCGATAAGACAAAAAACGACAAATCACAAAGTTTCTGGCCATGCCAATAGCCAAAATTAATTATCGAGATTGAAACATAAATTAGGGGGGAAAAGGTTATAGTCTATAGGGTTTATGAGCACATTTCAGTATAAATACGAAGGACTACGACGTGATACGAACGGTAGGAGACAATTTGATTATTATTTACACACGCTATAGCTAGGTGACCCACATTTCAAAAACGATCCAGTCCATTATCCCCGTTTGACTTTTTTATTGTTTGTCTTGACGACGGTCTCCTAAAAATAGTTTTGAATGTGCGTTGCGTTGCGTTCGAAAATGCGCTTCTATAATACTTACTATGGTGAGCGTTGGTATAGAGTGGACATGTAGCATTGTTATTGGTTGCGCTCTCGCATAATCATTTTTTTTCTGATGAAAGATACAAGTACCATGACCTTTGCCCACGACCAGAACTTGAAAGAGAAGTTTATGTTTGGCTCCATTTTCTATTGTAGAAGCCGTATTGTATGCTAGAACCTTCGAAGTTGTGGCGCGTTCATGTGCATTTCGTAAATCAAGAGGCACATATTAGATTTGACAAGGGAAAAGTTGGGGCCCTGAGAATTTAGAATCAAAGGGTTCGGCATTTCCTGTGTGTGTGTTTTTTCTGTTTTTTTTTTAAGTAACTAAGTGTTTGACGACTTATGATCATGATAATGGAGGTGATATATATTTTCGGAGTAATCGCGACGTAAAGTCCTTTTATATTCTCTCTTTTTGATTGCGTGGCGCGGGCGAGACTTGGCTGGACTGTTGTTTGATATTTGACGTGAAAACTCCTGATACTGCCGTGAGCTTTTGGAGAACCCAAACTGTAAAAGTATATTTATATCCCTCGCAATCTCACCTGAGAAATTGGGGAATTTTATCAGTAACCGCAGTACCTTTAGTGAGTTGATTAACTGTCGTACCTAATTTCTACTACTACATACTACATGATAGGGGGTTGTCGGAAGTTTTGCAGTGAGACGGATAGTGCGGTTATAATGCCATGACAGGAGCAGGATTGTGCAAGTTGGGCGCCGCTGTACATAGGTACAGATTGCGGTTTGGGTTGGAATTGTTACTAGTGCCACCGAAGGACCGGCGTTGGTGATGCTTGTTGCTATTTCAGTCTTTTTTTTCTTTCTGAAAACCTTGGGAAGGAACTCAGGAAAATTCTTCCGTTTTGTACTTATCTTAAGTAAGGAAGTACTATTGTACACAGTGCAACACTAAGTTTGATGCCATATGATGGCGGCTTTACACTTCTGTCTGAAACTTGAACTTATTTCGGGGAATTGAGAAGTTGTGTTGGGGTTTGGTTGGGTTCAGTTTTTTTTCTTCCTGATCCATGATGATATAGTACACATACTATATGATGCAGGAGATGATCTATGATGGTTCTCAACTGACTACTGATTCCCCTTTAGTTGATTGGTTCACTATGTAAAAGGAGAAGTTCAGAAGTTTGAACCCCTGGGGAAAAGTTGGGGAAGATTCCCCAAGTTGGATTAGCTTACTAGGTACATGGTTTACCGGCTTACATACGGCTTCACGGGTCACGGTTTAAACGTTTACGGCTTGTAAGTGTACATCAATGAGATGAGATGGGAGATGGGAATGTTTATAAAGAAATTTTCTGTCTACGAGTAGTATTTCCGCTCTTACCTCCGGTGGTTTCACCTCCGCCAACTCTCCCTTCTCCCTCAGTCGCTCGACGCCCATCCTTTTGTCCACGCCCACATTCCTTTCTTCGGCGACATATGAGTTAGGAGCACTAAGCATAGGAATAAAGGAATTGGAACAAGGAACAAAGGAATAAATGGCGACACCCACACAAGGACCTTTGGATAAGTTACTTGAACAATTACATGCTTTAGCTGTTGGTGTCGAGAGGAGCAGACAAGTTAATGTGTGCTTTTATTTTATTTCATTAATTTGATATTGATTTATTTTGATAGTGTTGCAATGGTATGATTGTTATTTTATCATTGTATGCATGTTGAAGTTAATGATGTGGTTGTGTGTTGGGACTTTTTTGTAACTTTGGGTTATGAAGTTGCTAGTATCACTATTATGGTGAGTCATATCAGTGTTCCGAACACGCGAAATCCTGACATATTTCTTCTTCTTTGAATATTTGGGGTATTGAAGATATTGGATTGGTTATTGACATTCGAAATGGAAGTTTCATTAGTATGGGCTTCAAGATGGAACACAACAAAAGTTTTGTATTTTTTGGCTAGATATTTACCTTTCATCGATACTTCTATGGTTCTGTATCGTGAGTTTTCCTCTCTTCTTTGTTACTGTCCTTTTCTTTCCGTTCTAACGTTCAGGGGACTAACATTTTATTTTTGAATTTGCGACGTTGTAGATCAGTTTGGCTATTCATTACCGCAATCAATGTGTCAGTTCACATATGAATATGCTGCTTGTAAGTGTCCACTTCTTCGTCGTTGATACGTTACCAGTCGGGTATTGTTTACTTACCTATACCATGCCTTTGGTTTGTGGTGTATTAGGGATGTTTATCATTGGAATTACATGTGCAGAATGTGAGTACTTGCCATTCATCTATTACTGAACCACGCAAACTCTCTTCCAGTGATTTTGACACTTAGGACCTGGGCAGTTTGGGAGAAGGATAGGAGATTGACATATGGATTGAGCCTTTTATTCTTCTCAGTCTTTTCGACTGGGTTTGTGATTATGGGAATCTATTTGAAGGCTACCGCTCGTAAGTATTGTTAATCATGCCATAGTATGATAATGCTAGATTGAACTCTAATTTCACCCATTAGATGAGGTTTCACCTGTTCCGAAGCTTTTGGGTTGTCTCGTGAGAGACACGAATACGATCTTGTCAGCTTGCTATATTCTTCTCATGGCTTATGATGCATGTGAGTTATTCTTTAATTCTTTAAATGGATATATCATGGTATTAATTGCGGTGTATTAGTGATTCTGATATTGATGGTCATTCGAGGTTATGAAGCTTGTTAGTAGTATCTTTTACACTAATATCTTGATTGATACACTTGTACTGATGTAACGAATTTTTGTTTTCTCGTAGTTCGACAAGGCGGTGATTCTCATCTCATGAGAGTTGTTTATGCTGATGGTAAGTACTACATCATTTATAATTATTCATGTTCTGTCTTTTTCTCCTTGATACCCTGCCATTGCGATGCTCTTCGTGGGAAAACTGATATATGATTTCTTTAATTATAGGTATAATATACTACATCTATCTTTTCGGTGCGCTCTCAGCGAGATTTTGTAGTGGATTAGATCAGAGGGATGCTCATATTTTTTGGTTATACTTAGGTCTTTCGTTATGCAACACGATCATTATTCTGAAACTTCCTGTGAGTGATTTATTGATGCTGTAATGACAATGTTTAATCAATTTAATCTTCGGTCCCTCTAAATTGCAATTGAAATGAATGAATAGAGTGATTATGTCAATCTTTTAGTCATGTACGTTTTCTCCGCCCTCCGTCCATTCATCCGTGTTGAGCTGATGACGTCTGATAGGATGGAACGTGTCGTACATTCAGTTCTGGCATGTAGAGTCATATTGCATATTAGAGAACAGGGGAGAGAAGCACAGAGGGGATTGAGGGAGGAGGAGCTGGGAAGTGCTCAGGTTGTATCTTTGCATCCCCAACAGTTTCTACAATCACAGCAGCACAAGCAGGATACCAGTACTACGAGTGCTATTACAATCTCGAGGGAGGTGTTTGTTATGCGCTAGAGGTTTTTATTTTATTTTTTCTATGTAGTTGAGGAGTTTGCTTATTACGTCTTTGCTTTCAGTGTTTTGATCTTCTCTGGGGGCGTACCTTTGTATCATCTTAGTAGAAGAAATAAAAATAAAAAGAACAATTATTTAAACATAATGTGGAGAAGATGAAAAAGAGAATTAATATGATTTACTTGCAGGGTGGTTTTTCAACAGTCTCAATTTGATTTGTCAGTCAGTATGTGCATATCCCCTCTCAAAATTCAAAGAGTTTGTTTAGGGACTCGTGTACATGTATTTTTTTTTCTGATACAAACCAATGATCACTCTACATCACTTACTGACCTGAGCCTGACTCGTAAGCGACGCCGCCACCTGAGGAGATCATGTGCTCTCGACGGGTTCGCGGGGTTGCATCTTTGACGTTTACCACTCTTAGACTCTCTTACCGTTAAATGTAATGTGTCAGATGGTTGACGTGGTGATGCAAGAGGTTGAAACACATGATGTGTATGGGTGATTGTCCCCTTCCATCAGTATACCAGTCAAATATCACAAGTCGGTCACAAATACACAGTGTAAGGGTAGTATGCATAGTACATCCTAACTGAATACTAACTCCGAGTGCTATACAGTTTCAGTGACCGAAATATTAGTGAGCTGTTGGATATTTTTATTATATTTTCTAACACAGGATGGTTACTCGTAAACTTTGCGTTCTTCATCAAGTGCTTTTTTCTTGATTTTTGAAACTGAGATGCTGACAGTGTTCGATGATAACTCTATTAATCAGGTTGATCAAATTTTGCGTTTTGCATATGAATACCGATATCATTGGCATTTTGATTCCTCCGAGTTCTTTCGATTCCTTGATTATTAAAGCAACTGCGCCAAGTGCGCCCTGATCATGGTTTGCCGTTGACTGTTGTATCCCTTCCTTTTTATCATAGCATCGGTGACGGCTCAGAGTGCAGCATAGCAGTAATGGTTACAGGCAATCCTCTAGAGCTCCTACATCTGCTTGCGGTAGGCATTGAAAGATCGAGACAAGTTAATGTACGTATCCCCTGACCTATTATTTTCTTGCTAAAAAATCTGTCCAACTAACAACACATCCCATCTTTCTCCTCAGTATTGCAACGGTGTGTTTATTATCAACGTTCAACAAACAACAAAGCATGGACTGAAAACTGATTGTTTTCTATTTCAAAATCAAATTTCAAAAACGAAGTGGCTAGTGTAACGGTACTGGTCAGTAATCATTCTTTTAGCGCTCCTATGACCCGCGTCGGAATGGCGTGCTGATACATTAATTATGTGAAGGTACTTGACTGGCTGTTAACTTTTGAAATGGAAGTTTCGCTCGTGTGGACATCGAAATGGAACCTCACAAAAGTACTTTATCTTTTGGCACGATATCTACCATTTGCGGATACATCTATTGTATTATACCGTGAGCCATTTATAGGCCATATTGAATGCGAGTCTGATATTTTAACTTCTAGACCAATTCGGTTTTGCGTTACCAGCTTCTATGTGTAAATCTTCATATCAATACGCGGCATGTAAGTTTTGCGAATGACATGATGATTCGACATGCAACTACTAATTTAAGTATATAATTTGTGTTCTAGGGATGTTTGTTATTGGAATAGGATGTGCGGAAAGTAAGTAAACTTTGTTTTCCATTTGGCATTTTATATCATGTCCGATTTCGAGCTTCTAACACGCTCTCAAATCGTGTAGTGATTTTGACACTAAGAACTTGGGCAGTTTGGGGGAAAAGTCGGAAATGGACTTATGGATTGTCCTCTGTATTCTTCGTGGTCTGGATAGCAGAAATAGTGGTTATGGGACTTTATTTGAGAACTACACTCCGTATGTGGATATTCTTGCTTTTATTTTTTGATGCGCTGAAATATATTATTTCGGTACACCTTTATAGACCAACCTTCCCCAGTGCCCGGGCTCTTAGGATGTATCGTGAAGGATACAAACAGTATACTTTCTGCATGCTATGCCCTTCTTATGGGTTATGATGCAGGTGAGAAATAAACATAATATTTCCTCAGTATTATACTTCAACGTTTCAACCACTGATGGCGACTAATTTGTTTAAAAAGCTATCTTATTACTGATGATCATTCGTGGTTTAAAAGCCTGTCAGTTTTTTATTTCTTCTTCTTGCAACATACTCCAGTCGACTCACTGTTTAGATTAACAGTCAGACAGGGAGGTGATTCTGAGCTTATGAGAGTGGTATATAGCGATGGTGAGTCATTCAAGTAATGCATAGCCAATGACCTTTTCTAAGAAGAACAATTCTTGTTCTCGTTATTCGTCTAATGATTAGGTATCATCTATTATGTCTATCTTTTGGTGAGTTTGATAGGATAATAATATCGCCAAGTGGACCATCTCAACTCTTTCTACTTTAGGACTTTCTTTGCTCAATATCATCATTATCCTACAACTTCCGGTAAGTGCTATTTTTGGCTGCTGAGTCCACATTAGAATCTGATGTTGAACATGTTATTTTTAGGGCGATTATACCAATCTTTTAGTAATGTAATCTTTCCTTATATCTGCCACTATACCTTCGTGAACTAAATTAAAATTAGGATGGAACGTGTCATACACTCAGTGCTAGCATGTAGAGTAGTATTGCACATCAGAAAACAAGGGGGAGCATTAAAAAAGCAAGGAGAACAGATTGAAATTGGTGCAATGTGATATCTCTGAATGGTACTAGAAGACACCACGTGCAGGCTACTAGTATTACTGTTCTCTCAGGAAATAGTTGTGAAGGAGTTTTAGTTCGTTAGATATATTGGGTCAGTGAAGACCAACTTCCAAATACATTTAACAATGTAACACTAGTATAAGTGTATGTGTATGAATCACTTTTTATTTTCTTCACTGGTCGCTCCTGACACAATGAGTGCTCAGCGCTCAGCGCTCATCAACATCATGCATCATGCAACTCTCTCGTTAAGATTGAGTATAGTGAATCTCACAAATTCCCACGGTACATCGAAGTCCAATGCTTCGCAGACTGCCAACAACATGAATTTCATATGTTGCACAATCCGACACTTGCGAGCTTACTTTGTGTCCCCTTAGACTCGTTTAGCAACTAAATTGACTGCAGCCATACGCACACACACAGACTTCGAATCCTCTGAAGTTGTTGTTGTTGTTGTAGAGCTCGTAACTCCGAGTGAGAGGAAATGAACGACGTGATTGAGATGTGATAGTTTTGGTGTTATATAGTTCGCCGTGCGTATAGGATGAATATCAAATAGATTACTGATTGAGCTATTAGATAGGGTAGATAGAAGAGTCATATGTCATTTATAATGAACCTGTATTACAATTATTAGAAGTAGTAGAAAGGAGGGTGGTAGAACGTACCAAGCAGTTCGAAGAGCGCCTCCTGACAATTCCAATCTTCCACCCTCGTCCAAGCCCACGCCTACACCAGCTTCTCCAGCATCAGCTTCGTCAATACCACCTTCCGAAGAGTTATGATAAGAACGAAGAACACAAAGTAGGGGAATCATCGGGCATGAGATCAATTGTTAGTTTTGAGTTTCCGGTTGGAAAGTTTCTATACCCGTTGTTGAACGCTGAGTATGCTTCTAAAATGATTGTTTTGACACGAACAGGCAATTCTTCTGCCTTTAGAGCGACGTAACAACATGCCGCTGTTACGACAAAATGGTCTCTCTTTCACAGAATAACAGAAGTGGCATTGTCATAGTCCCAGTTTCTTAACTTCGTGACTACTGATTATAATGTCAGTAAGCGTAGTTATAGAATAGAATGGTGCTGACCATTTGCAACGCGTAGATGGCAAGATATTGTTGTCGATACATGTCCATGATCTACATACCAGGGATCCTACGGTCCTGTGCACAGTCGCTCTATTTACAGTCCATCGCCTGCTTGAATTTTATGGTAAGCTTTTGTCACAATCGCATAGTGCGAGTTACATACGAATACTTGAGGCGGGGTGGCGGTGTCGCGTAGTGATGTAATTGAGCAAAGGTGCCATCAACGGCATCTGGCGTCGGAACGAGCGAGTTCAACGTTAATATTCAGGTTTTAAAACGACAAACGATATTTTGATGAGCATGGGAAACAAAATAGATAGAAATCCTTGTGAATGAAAACAACTCATTCTGAAGTTAAAAGTCAAACATTGTATCCCGAACGTATTTGGCTCCGAGTCTTTCTGCTCCAATCTACTTAAGAGTCGGGGTTACACAGGAGATTGGAGATATATAATGTTCTACAATAACATAAACGACATGCTATAAATGATACATCTTGGACACTTGGAATCCCCGACTCCGAGTCCCAAACATCGACGTCTTTCAAACTCTCTCATCCCCTTTCCAGTGTTTTCAAATATCATCGGTATTGAAACAGATAGAGACAACTTGGGACTCAATTGGAACTCAACCATGTGAGTGGGCCGCCGAGTCTGTTGCAAATGTAGTAAGTTTGTTCGACTCCAACATAAATTCCTCGCTCCCAACCACTGTTACTTGTTGTCGAATGTGAAGTACAACTCTACACGCCAACACTGAATGAATGACCCGTTCAACACTAGTAAAAGAGATTTAGCACCCGTCATTGCATTAAAAACTCATGAAATGGAATGTAGCATACGATATTAATAATCTGGTATAGTTTTCCTATGGACCGTCAGTTGAGGCAATTAGTGGGATGGAATGGATGGCTAACCGATAATACAAAGATGATAATCACGTTCAGCAATGCAAGTACTATTTATGTCGGGAGAGATCATGAGTACGTTTGATTCCGAGAGTCAGAGTCCACATGTCGAACATAAGCCTGTTCAAACGACCCCAGCAATAGATAGTTGCCACATACCAAAGATGTACATGTAATATTGAATACCTAGTAAATACTTCATTAGAAACATTCCTACTCTTATGTAGTGTACCATAACTTCATTACATAGGTCTGAACGTACCTTCAGTATATATGGTATTCAAGAGTTTTGAATGAGTACCACCTCTTACTAGAATGATCATCGATCATCATTACAGTAGATTAGTACCATATACTCGAGAATAGGATTAAAATTAAACCATACAAATTGATGTTGCTCGGATTATCATGAGGGTCAGAATACCTCCAAAAAGAACCTTCAATTTGTTTGAAAGTTACAAACTGATGTGAGTGGCCTACTCACCTCCATCATACACCATTAATAAAATATAGCACACCGCGACAATTTTATTTGCTCCTAAGAAAAAGCATCCTCGGAGAAAAGTGGATGTTTCATCTATCACACCAATGTCACGGTTTGGGTCAGGGGATAAATTAAAGAACTCGCAATGGATAAATTTCAGATGAAGTGCAACCAACACACTTTCTGACACGCATAACACAATAAACCCAACATAAAGTATATACGTTATTCTTTTATCTTCTTTCCATAAAGCCCATGTTCTCATTGTTAGAATCACTGTTTAGAAAGAAAAACGTTCTTTTACTAGTACTCCGAAATTTGAGTAATTCCTAACTCACATTCCGCAAGCATAATTCCTATAACGAATGTACCTTGTGATTTATAAACATGAGATAAATTAATGTGACACAAGTCAAACAAAGCCGGATACTCACAAGCAGAATACTGATAAGCAATTCTACAAGTTGATGTAACATCCGAACCATGTAGAACTGATAGTTTAATTCAGATGTTATAGATTAGTAAAAAGTTACAAACATCTAAACTCACCATAATACGCAATGAAACTAAGATCCAAAAACGGCAGATACCTCACTAAAAAGTATAGCACCTTCATCATATTCCATTTAGCTTTCCATACGAAGGACATTTCCATATCCAACGTCAACAACCAGTCATAAATCTGAATATCAAGAGATTCAGAAATCAGAAATGTAATTTTTGAACATTTCAGAGCGGGGGGGGGGCGGGTGGCGTAACAAAAATGCAAAAAAAAAAAGTGATATTATTTACCAATACAGTTGTTGACGAAACTGAAGTTTATGCATGTATGTAGTGTAGTATTAACGAGTCAGGGGTGCCGATGATCAATCGATTAACGATTTAATAAATTAATGAATGAGCTTACTGATGACAATCTAATTATCCAACACACATCCACATTTTCAAAGATAGTATTAGAGAGACTACTACCAACCTAAAAGGTCTCCATCACTCACCCCAGAAATTTGTAAAGCAGTTTTCGCAGTTATCAAGATATCCAATAACTGTGATAAAAGGTCTGATCTGATAACAATTGCATTTGCATCTTCCATCGTGTTCAAACTTCACTCTAGTTTGTTTTTGGTATTGGTATTGGTATTGGTATTGGTAAGGGTTATGATTCAGGAGGGTGAAATAGTATGTGGTATATGGTTCGTTTCGAAGGGAGTAATATTACTACTTAAACAGCAAGATGATATAGATCTCCCTTGGTCACTTTAAATACAACCCCTATAAATGCTTAGTATTCGAACTTGACTTCGAATCATCAAAAGATTCGTCTCCTGAGTCCTGACTCCTGAAAATAGTCTTCCGAAAGTATCCTAATTACTTCAAAAAGTATACAGTCACTCACGATCTTGAGTCTTGACTTAGTCATTCACACTCACACATTTGAATGCAACAGTTACTAGCTTACAGATAGATGGAGGGCTTCAAAAAGTTTCACACATACGCCAAAAAGGGTTGTCAATGATTGATTAATGAACTACCTCCGCAACCATCACAAAACCCATATCATCCTATGTTAAAAAAACTTGATTCAACACAACATTAATAATTACTATCGTTGTGCATCATCATTCTCACATCTCCATTACCACCTCGACCACCTTACTAATACATCACTAGTAAAACAACAATACTATACATTCCCAATCTAATCCTTTATTTACCCACCCACCCACCATCCCTCAGAATGACATTAGATTCGACTCCGAACGATCAGGGGTCCAGGTGCCAGTTGAGCGCTTTGAGCTCTCATCGTTCTTCCATTATTACATCTCCAAGCTGAATCGTCCATATCATATTCCGTTATCCATATACCTAATATTCTCCCTCTTTTTAAACTAATAAACATGTTGTGGTTTCCTGAGTCCTCCCAACCTCGAACCTGAGACTTGAAGTATCATTCCGTAAAATTATTGTATACATATACATGATCATAGTAGTACCACGGTCCAACCTACACGAGTTTCACAAACAAGACTCAAAACATAGAGGAAAATATAGTTTGTCAATGTAAATAACGACGAGCCTTGGACTCTGAATCATAAATAATAATAATAATAATAATAGTAGTAGTAGTAGTAGTTACTAATATCCGGCCAGCCATAAGGTGCATAAGTAATGAATTCGAGGGTCAAAAACTTCCCAAGTTCAAAATCACTTTATTTATAATCGAGTTGTCTATCTAATTCTAATATTTAAAAACACAATTTATAAGTTATAGTAATAAGTGGCCAACTGTAAACCCACACACACCCCACTCCAAATAGATCAATAACTCTAGAATTTGAGTGGGTTAAACCCCCTATTCGGTTTTTATGTATCCATTCAAGAATCAATGTGGTGCCGACAGATAAATCATGATGGGGCAAACAACTTCAATCAATATAGAACTAGGTCCTCCAAAAAATGAGAAGGTGAAGTTGCTAGTGAAACGACTCAGGAATATTCACTCAACCGTGAATGTCTCTCAAACACTACCAAGAAAAGTTCATAAAATCATCATGCTCGACAAGCCAACTCAAATTCACAAATCTCAGAACAACGAAAGCCAATATCAAATATTATAATTATCAACCACCACCACCGTCAGTTCCACAACAACTACTGAACAACTCCATCAGCCACCAACACACCTAAACCAAAAAAAAAAATATCTAAGAATTACAAAACCATAGAAGAAATTCTACAATTTTTTTTTTTAGTTTAAGAAGCCTTAGCAAACTCCTTTCCCTTCTCAATATTCTTCTTCAATTCCGGCAAGCAAGCAGCAAGCAATTTTTCTTCTTCAGCCGAAATTTGTCCAATAGGATGAATCTTCTCTACACCATTGGGCTAAAATCATCAAAAAAAAACATCAACACGCGTCACAAAAATAAAAGCAAAGGAAGAAAAAAAACATACACCAAGTTCAACGTTCGAAGAGAAGAAATCAACACCTTGATCTTCATAAAGGGGACTCTTAACAAAAGTAGGTGTAACAACCCCTTCTCTCCATTCAACCCTCTCAAAAGTGCATTTGTGAACTTGGCACCAGCATAAGCCATAGAAAGTGTAGCAGATCCAGCACCATCCTTAGCTTTCACAACCTCATCTCCACCAAATTGAATCCTATGAACCAACTTTTCGTACTTCTCACCAGCAACAGCCTTACCGAACTGACTTTGGGAAAGAAGTGGTACAATCGTAGGTCCACTGTGTCCACCAATGACGGTAACACCAGTTTTTGATGGGCTAGCCTCAACGAGTCCACCGAGGAAACGAGCGGCACGTACAACATCAAGAGTTGTTACACCAAAGAGGCGACGAGGGTCAAAGACACCGGCCTTTTCAAGCGTGGCAGCAACGATGGGAACGGTGGAGTTGACAGGGTTGGAGATGACGAGGATGTGTGCTTTAGGAGAAACGCGAGCAACAGCTGCGGCGAGGTCACGAACGATAGATGCGTTGGTCTATATGACGAGTTATAATGGAAACCGGGTAAGCGGAATGAACGGATCATTTGGGGATTGAACTCACGTTGAAAAGATCGTCACGGGTCATCTGAAATTATTGAGAATTAGTATACTTGGAAAATACTCTTTTATAGATGTAGAACTTACACCGGGCTAGAAGAGAAACGTCAGTATTAAATTCAAATAAATAAAATAAAAAAAGAGACACACCTTACGGGGAACACCAGCAGGGATGACGACAACCTCAACACCTTCAAGAGCCTGATCAAGTTGGTCTGCAGCATAACCATTAACTTCACTAGCAGTATCAACATGGCTAACATCAGCAGCAACACCAGGTGCACCACGAATATCATAAAGGCTAAGACTAGTAACAAGAGGATCGCTCTTGAGTAGAAGAGACAAAGGTTGACCAATACCTCCACCAGCACCAAGAACTGCAACCTTTGTAAGTCTAGCAGCGGAAGAAGAGAAGAGACGAGAAGAAGGAGCCAAAGTACGAGTAGCTGAACGAGCAAACATGGTGGTTGTGGGTATTAGGAAACAAGAACGTGTGACGAAGTCGACTGTTTATATATATTTCACACATTTTCTTCGGGAATCCTCGGGTTCTCCTTATGGCCACCGACTTTTGGGGCAGCTCTCATTAGTATGTAATTCTCTCTGCCTAATTACGACGAAAAGCTTACTGTATTATACCAGCAGGCGATGGATTGTAGACAGAGCAACCGTACGCAGGGCCA
Organism: Coprinus comatus; assembly: GCA_034638255.1. NCBI lineage: Eukaryota > Fungi > Basidiomycota > Agaricomycetes > Agaricales > Agaricaceae > Coprinus > Coprinus comatus. The sequence continues at coordinate 55,105 of JAWPGT010000035.1, forward strand.
GGGAGGAGGATCTGCGGTATGTGGATGACCCTCAGTATCTACAGTACCTCGCCATCTACTTTGCAAATGGTCAGTCTCTTTCTGCTCTACGACTACGACTATACTCATACTCCTAATCAGCAATCACAAAGCTAGGAAAGAAACTGGGACTACGACAACGCGTCATTGCAACAGCAACTGTCTTTTTCAGGCGTTTCTACCTCAAAAACTCGTATTGCGAAACAGATCCTTTCGTTGTAATAGCCGCATGTTGTTATGTTGCTGCAAAGGCAGAAGAATCACCTGTTCATATCAAAACAGTCATCTCAGAAGCACGTTCAGTATTCAACAACGATATATATCAAGTCAGAAACTTTCCAACAGAAAACACAAAACTAGCAGAAATGGAATTTTATCTTGTCGATGACCTCGAATGTGATCTCACAGTCTTTCATCCTTATCGTACTCTTCTTGCTCTTTGTAAAAAAGAAGCTACAGAAGGTATGACTCCTGCTGATATCGATGAAGCTGAAGCTGGAGAAGTTGGTGTGGGTATTGGTTTAGATGATGGTCCTAGGTATTGGGGAACTGGTGAAGGAAGACTAGAACTATCAATAGGTGCTCTTCAAACTGCTTGGTACGTCCTAATACCCATTCCCTTCTACCACCTCTTAATGAATATAATACAGGTTTATTATAAATGATACATATCGTTCAGATATATGTCTCCTCTATCCACCTCACTTGATAGCCATATCCGCAATCTATTTGACATTCATCCTATACACACCTCAACGAACTATAATAACACCACTACTTCCCTCTTCTTCTTCTCCATTATCATCTTCACCACCAACAATTGAAGATCAACCAACACCAACACCTACCTCTTCTTCTTCAACAACAAAACCATTACTATCTCAACCACGTCGTTCATCACGTACTACAACTACAAAAAGTACTACAAACACACCAACACCACCTTCCCATTCTCACTCACATTCACATTCAACACCACTCCGTTCAAACTCTTCATTCTCTAATCAAACCCCAGGAACATCAACATCAACAATAGCACAAACTCAAGACCCAATTCAATTCCTATCAGATCTAAACGTCTCATTACCATTAATAGCAACCATATCTCAAGAAATAATCTCATTATACACGTTATGGGATACTTATAAAGAAGATGTTCAACCTGAAGGAAAATCAAAATCCAGTTCTAAATCCGGTTCAACTTCAACTCCAACTCCAAATTCCAAATCCCAATCTCATCATACGCATACATCCACTTCCACACATACAAACACAAATACGAATACGAATACGAATACACCTGGATCAGGATCTCGAACAGGTTCTCCGTCGACTTCTTTAACCACTACCAATATCACTACTACGAATCCAGGAATGGTTACTATAACACCTAACAAAAAAACAAGAGCAGCTATAAATGTTTCACATACTCATTTATCTACCCCTTCTATGTTTACACCTTCCGCTTCGTTTATGAATGATATGGATTTTGGAGGTGGGAGTGGTATTATTGGAAGTGGTAATGGTGGAAATGGTAATGGTAATGGGGGAGGAGGGGGAGGAGGGGGAGGAAGTAATACAAATGGAGGAGGAGAAATAACAGCTCCATATCTAACTTCCTTACTTCTCAGAATGAGAGAATCGAAATTAATGGATGTGGCTATTACTTCACCCAATTCAAACTCAAACTCAAACTCGAATTCTGGTTCTAACAAAAATATGGGATCGATAGTGATGGGTCATTTAGGTGGTAGTGGGATGAAACGTAAATACCCTTCCCATTCGCATCAACAACACCAGAACCTGAGCCTGAACCAACATCCACATCCACATCAACTCCAACACCAACTTCAGCATTCACACCAGCACCAACTTCAACTTCAACATTCACACCAACACCAATCCCAACTTCAACATTCACACCAACATTCACATCAACATCAACATCAATTACCCTTACCTCTACCAATGTCAATGCCAATGCCAATGCCAATGTCGATGCCTATGCAAATGCAATTATCAATGCCAATTCAAATGCAAATGTCTGGTATGTCTGGTATGTCGAATATAACAAGCGGAGGTGTTGGTCAAGTACAGGTACAAGGAGGTCAAACGCAGGGACAAACGCAGGGAGGAGCACAAGTACAAACACAAGGAGGGGTACAAGCACAAGCTCAAATACAGGGACAGGGACAGGGACAGGGAGGAGGTCAAGTACAGGAGGAGGAGGAGAGGAGGAGGAGGAGGAGGAGGGAGAGCGGTTAATAAAATGTTGGAGAGGACTCAAGCTGCTGGTTGAAATATCGATTATTGAATGTTGAATGTTGAAAGTAACGTTGATTGTCTACTGTTAATTTTGACGTCATTAATGGGTAATTTAAGTAATGAGTTCATTTTGTCACTTTTGTGTTGGCGTTTGGTGTTGATGTTGCGTGTTGCGTGTTGTTTTTTTTTTTTTTTTTTTTTTTTTTTTTTTCTTTTTCTTTGGTGTGTTGGCATTGGTTGGGCGATAGTGTTGTGTGTGTTGGACAGGATGAGATTCAGAGGAAACGTTATATCCATTCGTATTTTCTCTATCCCAGTTATGTTATATACCCAGTAACGTTAGTACGTAGTATGTACTTGTATACATAAATAAGGTTTTTTTTTTTTTCAGTTTTGTGCATTAGATTTTGTGTACTAATATTTAATAGTGACCATATATCATAAGTATAAGTTGTTGTATAAAGCCTAGAGGGTAACATTAAATGAATGAGAACATTACAAAGAACGTGCTAGGTGCTTACGGGGGGACAATGACGAGTAAACAACTACGAGATCCGGTCTGTTAAGTAGTACTAGTACTAGTACTAAGAGGGAGAGGGAACATTGGGGAACAGGTAAGAGATTCGTTAGGGTATAAGATGGAGACTTTCCATCTTAATATATACACTGTGTGGATGACTCGATAATCTAACTGGATTATCGAGTACATACCTAAACTTTACTCTGAGACCCACGCTCACGAGCAAAGTAAAGCTTGGATAAATACTTGCTAGCACTTGATAATCTTCCGGCTTCGGAATTGCTGACATACTAGTAATTCATACTTAACTAACGAACCTCGGACAACACATCATGCATCACGCATCGAGAGTCACTAATTGTAGTACTAGGGAACTCCACCACCCGGACTCCGAATCGTTTCAACTAAGTCAAGTTTGTTACCAAGACTTCTCTCACTATTCAACGTTTCAACCGCAGGGGTTTTTTTCGATGACCGTAGCCTTTATATCAAGAAGCTAAGTCGCCTGAAGCCGAACAGTATTAACTTGAAGTACTGAGTCGTGGTTGTTAACTCAATACTGATTTAAGAATACATCTCCTTCGATGACGTACAACATACCACCACGTTTATGATAATCTCCCATCGATACGATAACATCTGCCTTCCATTATACATCAATTCAATCTCATGGTCCTCAAGACCTCATATAATATCATATAGAATCCAAACAACCCTCAATCGTACAATGCAAAGATAAATACACACCTAGGTATATAATCCCACTATAGGTCTCGTATCATTCTTTTCCTTGAGCAACCACCTTTCAACAAATTCTTCGGTTCTCCCGGAAACGGATTTCCATAACCGCCTTTCTGTCCTCATCCCCTCTTTTTTATTTTCCCCAACTTTTCCCTCTTCTTCCCCTTTTCTCCTCGCTTATCGTTTAATTGCTTTCGAATCAAACACTTCCACTCCTTTCTTCAGCTTTTGTTTTGCTTTTTGTTTCTTTTTGCTCTTTTTTTTTGCTTTCAAAGTAGAGAGTTGAGTGGATGTAGTGTCGTCTGGTGGTTGAGTGGGTTGTCTTGTGTGTGTGTGAGAGAAGTGATAAGTAATGCGTGCTTGATGTTTTTTTAAATGGTTAGTTTTTTCTTTTCCATGAATTTAATGAAATGAGTGTAAAGAATGACATGAGGCTGAAACTCTTCTAATTCAGATTTGATTGAAGTTGATAATCACACTGTCGTTTACTCCTCCTCCTCCTCCTCCTCCTCCTCCTCCTCCTCCTCCCCTCCTTGACATTCATTTTGTATTGTCAGTTTCATTGAGCTATGAAGTTTTTTAAGTATGTGTATTTCTCTACAAAATCAAGGGTCAAGGTAGTCCGAAATCCTAATCCGAATTTTTCATTTCCCTTTTGTAGTTTACTTTAAGCATAATGACTGTTTGGTACCACTGGTGTTTCTGCATAATTTGATGCTGATGTGTGAGATGGTAGACGGGTTTGCTAATAAGCCTAGTTAGGTGATAGTAGTCAGTTCGGTGGAAGATTTGTTAGGGAAATTGAAATTTGTTGTGTTGAGATTTTTTTTGTTTTTTGATACCCTTAAGTTGGTCGGATCGCATGATCATCTAAGAGAGACAAGTCTTGGATTCCTATGGGATAAGAAACAAAGCCGATGCTTGTAAGTAGGAAATCTCCTATGTACTACATATTTCAAAAGGAAAAAAAAGGAATAGCTTGGCCCAATTATTGAATCTTATTGGCCCGCGAGACGGAGTTAATACAAAAAAAATTGAATGTCTTGGCAGAACTATTGAATGGAATCTCATTATCCCGCGGAATTCGTTTCTGTATCTTACTATGATTGGTTGTTTCGAAGAGACGATCAAGTTCTTACTTCACAGTTCCGAGCACCCTTTTCCAATCCCTTGGGACTCACTGTCATAAATCCGAATATTCGCAAATACTCTAAAAGCCTCAACAACACAACTACTGTAGCGGAAGAATAGTACCAGTACGGATGACCCGTTGCATACTTTACATGAGTCCCCAGGGCTACAACAATATACTAGTACGATTGGCGGTATGAGCTCATCGATTATCGTCATCATGGCCGGTCGGGGGTAGTACCTGGATCAGCGGCTCGGACACCACAAGACTGTCAAGAAGCATTGATTTGCTGTCTAAATTTTTTTCTCGCTTCTTTAAACGTCGCTTGCTTATCAGCACTCAACTTGTCAACTTGAATCAATTTTCAATCATTTCCTTAACGATTAACGTTAATTTAACCCGGTCCCTATATAACAAGTTCTACACACTACAGATACATCTTTTGGCAATGCTTCTACATTTTAAATTCTAAAACCATCCATCATCATGAGACATCGTATATCATATCCATCGTATACTAAGTCATAGTTTGCATGAGTGTTATGAACATATCCCATCTTCAAACTTCATTATCCATAGAGTCCATACGTAATTTGACTTCAAGAGGTTGATCATGACAATGACCGGGATGATGATTTGCATTTCGATGTTGTTCATCACTGGTACTTGCGTTTCCTGATTCTATTCCTTCAAAACTATTATCCATATTTACATCCGCTCCGAGATTTCCAATGGCTCTGAAAACAATTGAAGTTTGTGATATGTTCATGTTCGTATTTAAAACTGGGTTTCGTCGTGGACTACGAGCTCCTATTGTGGTGGTTGGATATTCTCTGTTCTGAGAGAGGGAACGGAGGTTAAGAATGAGACGGGAAATCATGGTTGCTGTGATGAGTTGACTGAAGGATGCTCCAATAGCTTTAACATCAGGTTCTGCGATCTGAAGGATATGTGATTCTGATTAGTTTCGAAATCGATCTTGACTAGTAGAGGGATGCACGTACGAAATATATCAAAGTGTTCATGAGGTTTGCGAGAAATATAAGGAAGAAATACCAAGTTCCATCGCGGATGAGAATGTTAAGTGTCCTTTGGACAGGTATAAATCAGTACCTATTATCATAGTCAATGAAAAGTGGTATCTTACGGAGAGTAGGCACGAAACTGGAAGAAATGCCTTCCTCGCCACATTGTGAGAAGAAATATGAGAGAGTCTGTGACGAGAGGTGTGATCCAAATGAATGCTGCATGAAGAGAGAATGAGGATGGAGATTAGATGTCGAGAGAGTGAAGAAACCGACGAAAGAGTTTGCTATCGCCCGTCAATATACAACCTAAAATGGGTTAGTAGCTTGAACAAGTGATTACCGAATGTGATTGATTTAAGCTTACCAGTGAGTCCCGGAGGGAGACGAACCGCTATAGAATCCCTGTGGCGTTAACAGAAGCACTTCTATAAGGCTAATATGTATTGAACGCACGAAATCCAGTTCTTATTCCTATTGAAGAGACAACGATTTGTGATATCCATGCCGTCATTAACAATATTAATACGCGTAGGCTTCGCTGATACAGGGCGAAGACTCGAATTATCATGACAACTGTAATATGATCAGATTTTGATGTTGCTACAATGTCAAGGACATACGTTGCGCAACTGGGTATAAATTAGCTTTGATACTCTTAATATGAAAATTATCTGCGTACTAGCAACAAGAAATATCGTCGAAGCCCCCTCAAAAAGGACAAAACGTCGACAACTAATGATAAGTAAGCTTCAACTTATTTAGTTGCATGTAACGACGTCATCTCCTCACACCTAGAGTGATGAAGATAAGATTAGGTACGAATAACAAATAGGCAAAACTCACGTCATCTGTCCAATGCGGGTTATTGAAGGCTAGTTTTAAGTTAGTATTGCGCATAATCTACAACTTAAAAATGCAGACCATCAAGGAGAATGATAAACTGTAGTGGTGTACCGTAACGATTGATGAAGAACAAGACTGTTGCCCCCGAGAAGGGTTGTTTCCAAACCCGTTCCACCTATTCAGGATTCGGGAAGTGTTCACAGCTCAGGAGAGGAGCTACATACCTCTTTCGAGAACGTCAAAACTAGATCATAGGCTACGTTAGTCAAATTATAGGTATTTGGCCGATAAAGAACATACGATGGTCGTAAACTAGCATTACAAAACCAGCAAGTTGAAAATATTTCCCTGCTGTTCTAAAAGCATGTCAAAACTCTTCAATTTTTAAAAAACAAAACCAGAAGACTGACAAATTTAACGCCAACATGGCAAAAGCACGATTATTCACCATCTTGGAGCAAATGCTTTTGTAAACCCTATAACCATACCCGTGTAGTACTTATACTGTTGTCTTCGCCTCTCCGCCATCTGGGGAAAGTTGCGGAAACTAGACGGACGTCTAGAAAAAAAAAAAAAACTGACAAGTTGTCTGTTCCTTATAGATAGAAGCACGGCTTTTGGCACGGGACAGCATGGCAGTTCATACTAAGGGTTTGAAAGTTACTTGAAGGGGTGATGCCGCTCAGCACTTTCCAGCAAGCACGCCAGGAAAATTGGTGAGTTGTGGTATGGGGTCGAGCTGAGAGTACAAAGAGTAGCCACTAAACCAGTTTACTGGAAATTAGACTATTTTCGATATATTTTAGAGTGAAGAAGCTATTGAAGAAATTGAAGTTCCGTGCGCTCAGGGTTTGATCCTAAGCGACTATCTTCTTGGGTTTGATTATATAAATGATTGTTTGGCTAAAGTCCCAACAACAAGCAACGTACTTCCGTCACTACTCGGAATCGGATGATTGGGCTATATCAGTACAGTACACAGCAAGTGCTAGTCTCATTTTTACATCCATTCTTACAGCCACAATGCCGAACTATGTAAATTACTAGCAATACTGGAGGCGAATTATATGCAAGTTGGCAATTCTAGGGTTTCAACGACGTCCGCCTTTCGGACTTCTCTCTGATAGGACTAGTGGCCGAAAGGGGTATATAATGCCTCGAGGTTTAGAAGATCATGTATTACCGACTTTCCCTGAATGGACTCAGAAAACCTCAAGCAAAATATCGCAAGTCTTCTTGAGGTCATCAACAATGCAACCCATGATGTATCATCCGCTTCGGATTCAACCAATGGAGGCATTACAGCAGAACTTCGCCATAATATCTATAGCCTAGAAGCAGCTTGCGCACAGCTTTGCTCAATCGTAGCGAGGCCTAGTGATGTCTTGGTCAACGTATGTGTAATTTTTATAGTCCTGGTCTAACAAACTAAGAGTCCTTCAGAAATTTATGAGTGTTAGTAACTGGATATAATAATATCAATACAAGCTCACGCTAATCGTGTTTTCGAATTAGTTCCTTGAGCCTGCTTGCCTCCAAGTTGCGTTATCAAACAAGATACCAGACTTACTGGTGGATAGGCCTTCTGGCATGCATATATCAGAACTGGAGAAACAAACAGGTGTTCCTCAAGATAAAATAGGTCGCGTTCTACGCCTGCTAGCCACGAAACATGTGTTCCAAGAAGGCATGCCATTTTCTCTTCACTTGTATCTGTCAAGTAAATAATCATTTTATTGTCTTAGTGAGCAGGAACACTTTTGCTAATAATAATCTGAGTAAACACCTCGTATCAAGCAACCCACTCTCTAATTTCGGTTTACATATGTAGGCTGCCCTTGGCTATATTGCTGATACACTATACTTATAATGAGAGCATATAGGACCGACGAGTGTTTCAAAGCCTCTTGCATCTTAAGCGACATATTGAACACACCTGAATTGGCTGCCTCTAGTTTACCTCAAGACGCAGCGTTCCCGAAGTACTTTGGTATTGATGGTACCTTGTTTGACTACTACTCGGGAGTATGCTGTCTCCGCTGTCGATTTGGAACTTTGTATACTGAGATGTAGTACCAGAGTTCCGCCGATCAAAAGAAACGTGCTGAACGTTTTGGTCCTGGTATGATAGGTTGGGGCGCTGCCATTGAAGCCAACGCAGTGGTTGATGGTAAGTCTGACATTGCTCTTGTCTGCAGTATGTCTTTTAAAACTCTCTCATTTATCATTACTATCAGAATTCCCATGGGAAGACCTGAAAGACGGTTCAGTCGTATGTGACGTTGGTGGTGGGATTGGAAATATTTCCATTCAGCTCGCCAAAAGGTATCCTAAAATAAATTTGGTTCTACAAGACCTTCCGGAGCAATTGGAAGCCGCCAAACTCCACGTCTGGCCAGAAAAGTGTCCTGAGGCCATAACTGAAGGTCGTATAAGCTTTGTCCCGCTGGACTTCTTTCAGGAACTACCCATGCTGAAGTGTGATGTTTATTATGTGAGCGTCTATGGTTCTCTGATCTGTATATTTTCATCATCTGATAACCGAGGTCCGACAGCTGAAGAATATCTTGTGAGTTGCTTAGCATTCTTGCGCTTACGTCTCAGTTGATCGAAACGGAATAAATAGACATGATTGGAGTGATGATGACTGTTTCAAAATCTTATCTGGCATTCGAAGAGCGATGAGTACAAATAGTAGACTTCTCATTCGTAAGTCCAATCTGTTTCATGCTGAGAAAAGCTTCTAAATGATACGTCAACAGACGAATTTATAGTACAACCTGCTTATCGCCTTCCAACCAACAAATCCAATTTTAGCCAAGCACCTGAGCCATTGCTAGCAAATTACGGCCAAGGGAGAATTCGTCAATATGCCATGGATATCAATATGATGGCTCTCCTTAACAGTCGTGAGCGATCATTAGAAGATTTCGTCACACTTGGACAAGCTGTTGGATTAGAGTTCGTTAAACTATGGCAGGTAGCAGAATTAGGTTTGGTCGAGTTCAAACTCCCAATATAACTATGTACAATCCATAACTACCAAATGTTCATGATATATACATGTAAATTACAATGTAATCATATGGCGTTAATTTTATTGTTCGTGTGTTCGTTCATGGAAAATTAATCATTGTTCAGGCGCACATGTCTCTATTCCCGTTTTCGGGTTTGGGGACCGCTGATGAAACGTTCGATGGTGGTAAATTAAAAGGTTCCGTGACCATCGAGGAGGCAACAACTTGATCACGACCAACATGCATCAACGTTCCTTCATCTGGTGTCCCTATTACAAGGTGACGCCTCAACGCCTTAATTGACAAGAGAGGCGGTACCTTTAAATAACCAATGCGGCGACAAGAGTTATCACTGATGTGAGTCGTCGCACAAACTGCGGCAAGGAATGAATGTTTGTAATGGCTCGTAGAGTTACCGATCATGAGTGTAAAGGCAATGGCGGCAAGGAGAAGAGGTATGACCATGAGGATGAGTTGAAGATAAGATATGGCAGGCTCAAAACCTTGAAGATTGAGTTGGACAATGTTATCATTTCCTCCCAGGATAAAAGCTCTAGAAGCCATGAGCTCGTCTAATCTGGCATCATTTCGAGTAAGCCAACGAAGCCCCTGCGGGTCAAGTACGCTTTCGCTGGTATTGGTATTTCCCTCTCCGAAAATGCCGCTTAGGATTACGACAGTGGATGAATCAATTTGTCCCACTAAAGGTCCATTCTGCCCGGAAAGTGTGTCTGACGTAATGGGGTGCCGATTACAGGTAGTATCACGCACGAGACCGCCTGTGGCCACATTCGCAAAAGGTATGGGGCAGGAAGTAAATGGATGAATGGAGCTCGGAGGGAGTAATTCTGAGCGGAGAAGTGTAATATTAGAGCTTCTGATTCGTAGTGTTGACAAGGGTGCAGTATTAGATGAGTTTGTCGGGTTTACAACGGTTAGGAATTCAATGGTAGAAGAGAGAATTGTGAATGGCTCCTGAGCTAGAGTTCCTTTGCTGAAACTGTTGCCTTCAGCACGCGCTAACATAATTTGATCAATAACTTCTTGAATTTCTGGGTTAATCACTTGATTAGCATCTTTATTCCACATCCGTCGCACAAGATCCAAGATCTCTCTATCTTGAAGTGGTATGGGCGGAGTATTCGTCATGCTAACTTTCCATGATGATTCTATGAATGTATGTCGGCGCTGGCCTTTAGTGATCATAAATATCTGTTTCATCGCTGCGGAGTTACCGAAAGGCCCGAGAGTGTGCCAGATATTTTCTTTGTGAAACGGAACGATAATATCCGGCTCCATGGTGAAATTATTCCACCATATCCTGGGCTCCCCCACACTCTGTGCAAATAAATTATAACCATCCGCTGTGTTATTGAGCGTACATGCCCACGTTTGCCGTATTTCGCTCTGATTTCTTGTTGCGCAGGCAGCTCCATTAGGAAGCGATGGTGGTGCTAGGTCTGATCCAATGGACCAGCCTTCATCATCTAACCAAAGCCGAGGATGTGTATTTATGGAGAGATTTCGAAGTGGTGAGGTCACCTCTCTTGCCAGAGGGAGGTGCGTCCCAACAAGAGAGGCGTTTATCCCCGGAGAATAGATATTTGTAGAGAGAATCCTTTCCAGGTTTATGCCTGCTGCCGCAGTCCCCGGAATCGTGATCAGATATGATGTATCCGGAAGAAGATACGAGGAGAGAGTGGGAGCGTCGATCGGTGCGGATTGGGAAATAAATCCGGGAGAGTCCAACAGCCAAAGCCATGTATCATAGAGGCCTGCAATTGGAAACAGGACCGCGAATGCGAGCACAATCCAGGTTTGGCGCGTGACGCCATGTGCGGAGAGATAATAGAACTTTTGTATCAAGTCTTCTCCAAGCATCAGGAAAGAAGTGTAGGTGGAGCTTCGGCATGCTATGTATGCAAGCAGTTTCAGCACGGTGTACTGAAGGAGTAGGGAGGATATACGAAATAAGATATTCTTGACGGCGTTATGATTTAACGGAATGATCGACGTGAGGAGTAAATGCCTCGTAGTCCAATCAACAGGGAAAATCATGGCGCAACGCGTCCTAGGTCATGAAAGGTGAAGGTAGAGAAAAAGCGTGTTGGCATTTGCCACATGCCGCTAGCCTGTAGTATCTAATCGGAAGCCACGTTTTAGAGAAGTTCCGTAAGTGCAACGTGGGTATTGTTCATTATCTGTTTATTATTCAACTGTTCGTTACTGCAGGTGTTTGGAACTATAGCCAGGGAGTAGGATTAGCTGAGCTTTTATGTATATGAACCAAATATTAACCTCGGTCTCTGTCTTATTGACGTGCGCGTTACAGTCGGGGGTAGTTCAAACGTTGACTTCGGGTCCCGGGAAAATCCAGAGCGTCACTCTTGATGTGACGAATCAATTTAAAAATAATAAAATCTTTCCACGGTGTAATATTACACTTAATATTGTTACATTGACCACAGATTTACCAGTGCTCATATTTCTTAAGAATCATACCGGCTTTGCAGTGATGAAGCCAAAGTGCGAGTTTGTTGCAAGGCGTACTTCAACAATGCTCCACCCAGCATCCTCTAAAACTTGGGAGTGTTGTAACAAAGTTCTCTCCTTTCCGTTCAAAAGAAGTTGCATCTTTAATAAACCGAATCAGCCTTGAAGTCCGCCTAAGGGTCTGCACATTACTTACCGCCATATCCAGCATATACGTATTGGCTCCCGCCTTACCTAAATTTGGCAGTAATGGAGCGGGAGTAACGTGTGTTGCATCACCCTTTACCAAGTTAGCTTGAGGAATAGATGCTTGAGATGCAAATGGCGTAACGTAGTCGGCAACGACTAGTCGAGAGTCAGGAGAGGCAGCGGCACGAAGGTTCTTGAGGATTTGAATGACATGTCCGTCATCCCAGTCATGGAAAACGACACGTGCAAAGTATATTTGAGCACCTTGCACAGGCTGTGGCTGGAAGAAATCGTGTGCTGAATAACCAATGTAATAAGTAGCTGAAGATAGTAAGATCATTATTAGCTTACCGAGGAAAGAAACACGACCTTCGGTTAAGGCTTCGTTGTAATTCTCTTTCCAATACTACGAAAGACCGGATACGTTGTGAGTACTAGATCATTATCGAGCAAGCAAAATCTCACTTCTAGTCCATTCTGTACGACAGCTTGACGATCCTGAACCTGAATCTTAAGGTGAGGGAATCCTTTTGCCAAAACTAATGCAGGTCTTCCAGTTCCACCGCCTACGTCAACAACAAGGCTCCCAGGAGCAAGGGATCCCCAATCAAAGCCTTTCGGACATAGTATTAGGGTCATAATAGCATCATCACTTGATTGTTACGTACCCTTGAGCGTGGCTTCTGGTGCATCCCAGCGTAGAGTGGCCCTAATGCATGCGCTGTGACGGGTGAATACGTATTTGTTGGCAGGGTCGTGCAGCCACGCAAACAAAATGTTATCAGTATCATATGCCTTTTGGAAAGCTGTCCGGTTATTATGTGTTCCTTCTTTTTCCCTGACGTCGTCGAGATGATACAATGATGCTCGAGTAACATCGTCAACGCTGTTTACTATTCAATAAAAGTATTACTCTCAAAAATAACCTACTCACAAATGACCAACATAGCCAGAGATATCTCCATTCTTAGTGTATGTTGTAAATTTGTTCAGTTGGCTATCGAAAATAAAGGTTAGACGAATGATGGTAAGAGCTATTATGATCAACGTACTCCTCCAACAACTTGTGGTGAGGGATGCCAGTGTCTAGTAAAGAAGAGATTCGGTTGTGCGCAAAGACGTTTGGCTCTACTTCCCGAAAGATGTGATGGGTGGCCAAAACTCTAAGCGCTCTCCCTGAAATAACCGGTCTTAACAAGGAAATAGGGCTTAGGCAGGGTAAAAAAGGCTACGAACCTAGTTTTTCCGGATGTGCCTTACACTTCGCACCAATGTCCGATACATGGAGGCCATTTGGCCCAGACTCGTGGAGTATTTCTGCAACATTGAGTTCATTTGCAGTGTTTAGTGCTGCTGTCACAAGGGACTGTCAGGAAACACGAATCAGAACCAGCGAAGTCAACTTCATGTGAGAATTGAGGTTCTTACACCTGAAGCAATATCGATAAGGGACAGGAAAGGCTCCCTGACCACATTGATTAGTTGATATGACGCCGCCACAATGACATTTGAAGCTTCTTGACCACTGGATCCTTGTGAGGTTCTTCCCATTCTGAGGCCGACCCAATTGGTTTGTCTAAAGCTGGCCAGGTCCCTTCCGGAGAATCCCGGGACGCAATGTCTTCTAGCTCATCCAATGCGCCATTGAGTATGTTTCGCAACTGGTGAAGCTCTTGTACGTTCATCATGCAATAAGAGTGCGTTCCTTGGGGTCAAGAGGTGGGTTGATGATTACCTGAAACCTCGCCTAGTATCCATCGTTTATATATCATTGGTCATTCTTCACGGTGGGAGCGTAAAAGACCAATATAGTTAAGATATACAGTATCAGTCACTCTTTACATCAGAAGACACTTGGGAGGCGGACACGGGGTGTGAGGGGCATTGAGTATCACTCGACCGATTGTGCAATAATCACACATCAGTAACGCGCGCCGTTTTCTGAGCGATAGAGATTGATTCAGAGTGGATGTAATCAACAGTTGGTTATAGCCTACATAGCATCTCGCGTGCAAGTCTGATGATCCCCCAAATTTTCAATACCCTCAAGCTTTAAAAGCTTCAGCAGTATTGTGTTTCATTTTTAGGGTTGGTAGAGATAGTAATATTCCGCGTTTGAGTTTCGCAAGCCTGTTCATTTGACAACGGGACATGAATGCGAGAGGTCAAGCACAAGGAATTTATCACGAAGTGAGACTGATTGACCAGCCTGGGATCAATGATGGACTTGCCAGAAAAGGTTGGCGTCGCATCATATTTCTGGGAAGTAAGTACTCATCACAACAACAGTCAACCGAAGCAGGTCTCCGTGACTGTGCCCATCAATGGAGTCACACTTAGCATCTGTTGGACCTAAGCAGTGGTAGGGTTGGACGAATATAGCTGTACAGATCTCGATTAATCTACTTTGTCCGATGGATCCATCCTCTGATCTCGCTATTGGCAGCGTGTCTTATGACTGATCCCCATGGTCCTCGGTTGCGTGCGAAGGGCCAAGATGCAGAGCCATGGTTTATATAGTTCCAATCTTCACTAATAGTGCAGGCTCTCCTCACATTTCACAAACACCTTTCTCATATCCTTGAAGCAATGGCTATGGACATTCCTTTTGCTTCGGACCTTCCTCCGGGGTTCTCACTTCCAGCAAAGCTTGACCTGTTGTAAGTCGTTGTATTCTCTAGAGTTAAGGTTGTCAAGCTCATTCGGAGTACAGGACTGGGCCTCCAGTGTGTACACTCTTCTCTCTCCTTATCTCCAGGAAGCTCACAGAACTCTAAGCTTGTCAGCATCGTTCTTAATTGGTGGCTATATGGGATTCTTTGCATGCAATACTGTGAGTGAACTCGGTGCCGCGGACATTTGCACAACACATTAACGACTTTCAGTATATTATTGCCTACATTCGAAGAACGATAAAACATGGCTGAAAGTAGTCGTGCATGTTCTGTTTGTTCTGGACACTGCTCAATCAATAATGACGATGGACGATGCCTACTTCTGGTTTGTCAAGAACTTCGGAGATTATGGCCAGCTATATAAGCTTAATTTGGCGGGAATTGACGCACCATTCCTGGACGGAGTTATTGCTGTCGTGGCTCAGCTCGTTTACTGCTGGAGAATTTGGCGTCTGAGTAAATGGAGAGTCTTCCCACTGTTCACTGCCTGTGTGAGTAATCACTACACTGTATCTTTTCTAATGGCTAATCGGTGTCTAGGTTGCTTTGTTGGCTGGTATCAGTGGCATGGTCCTAGGAGGACACGTACGTAGCTTCAAGACATGTGTTATCTGCGTGGCTGACTTCGACCCTTCAGGTGATTTCTGTTGGTAGTATTTTGAGGCTCAACCCCTCGTTTAAAGTTCCAATTATGGTACGCCCCTTGGAGCACTTTGGCGACCCTACCTCGTTCTAATCGCTCCAACGTTTGATAAAGATCTGGCTATTCGGTAGCGCAATTGTCGACGTCCTTATTGCAGGATCCATGACATATTTGCTTACGAAGGCTAACCGAGGTCGTTTCCGTGCCGTCACTGGTGAAGCGGTTATGCGGATCCTATCCCTTACAGTGGAGACAAATGCAGTCACAGGTACTTTCGAAAGACCTAATTACTCCATGAAGCAATCATTTATTTTCTTTTATAGCCGCGGTTGCAATCCAAGTTGTTGTAATTTTCAACGTCACTTCACTTGCCCCTCCAGTAAGCGGATAGTCAGGCCATTGTTATGATAAAGGAACTGACGGAATTATATCAGAACACTAATGTCTATATCACTGGCGGATATTTGCTTGGGAAGCTGTGAGACCACCTTCTTGTTTTTATTTCCTGTTTTTCTTACGAGTTTCACTTTTAGATATAGCAACTCGTTCATGGTGCTACTGAACCAACGACTCCAAAGAAGAGCTGAAGGTGGACATGACACATCAACTGGATCGTCAAGTTTCCCCCGATATGTACCTCCGAGGGGTAGAGGACAAAGTGCCTCAGAAAATATTTCTATGGTCAGTTTCAACGCTGCGAGACCAACACCACCACAATTCGACAACAACAAAAAGATTGCTTATACTGTAGAAAGGTCCGTAATGTATGAGGATGCATGAAGAAATTGTGGAGTAATGCTTGTTAACATCAATATTTATCTCTTCGTTTCTTGGGACCATGGTGTTTTATTATACATACCTTTCTGACTCCAGTACCTACACTCTTCCTACTCAAATTCGCAGGGCCTTGTTGTACAATGTCATATACCACTCTTGTAATAGTCTTTTTCTGACATACAAAATTTATTACATCTCCGTTATCACTCCGGCGTTACCTATCATAATGTCAGTGGGTACTTTTATATAGTTCCACCCTGTTGGGCAGTCAGGGTCGTTCGTGATATTGATGAGGCGAACTTTAGGAGCGAGTTACTTGTTAGCCTCGGGCACGAAATTATAAAGCATTTTTCAAGTTGAACCGTTGATCATTCTGAAACAACTCATTATGAAACAGCTTGCTAATGCCTCAGGATGATGCATAAGCAACGCAGTTTTGACCTTACGGTTGGCATTTGCAATTTATGCACTACATCATGATTCATAGGCACCCTTCCCTTCTCGACAGCCACATCAACATCTGTCTATTTCCAGTATGTTACGCCGCTAGTCCTTACTACCACTCGGGGTTGCGAAACTAACATTGATTATCAATAAAAAATGGGAGGAGTGAGAAAGTCTGCCATCCATTGCCACCTGACTTGAACAAGTTGACCTAAATCCAGGCGTGATACCCTTTGATAGCTCTAAGAACCTGATAATTTTGATTAACCTTGCAAAAGTCCGTTAGCCTTGAACCCTGACTACGACAGCGCAGATCCTGTTGCATCATATTGTATTGATAATGACTGTCTGCTCAGTCCGAATCCTAAATCTGTTCCCAGCCTCTAAAGTAATAGATAACACTTTCGAAAATAGGAGGGTCTCATACAAGATAGTATCTCAGTACTTGCTGTTCATCAAACAAGCACAAAGTTACAGAATAGGTGGTTCTGATAAACAACTGAGGACAAGAATAACTACTATGTAGTCACATACCTTTTTTAAGATAGAGTTTTCTTGAACCTGATGCCCAGGGTTGTCAGTCATTTACTGCCAAGTTTAGCAGCATTGGGAAATATATCTCACCGATTCAACATTTATGGAGATAGCAATTTTTGCTATCATGAATTCAATTATTCAATATATCATGTTAACAATCACGTAATCATTATGATCACCGAACAACACATGACATCCATCAATGTTGCACAATCGGGTACCCCTCAAAACTTACATCTTCTCTGCCTCCCAATCGTTAGTTTTCAGGTGCCAATGTCCTCCAGAAAAAACCATCTGCCTAAGCTCAACATGGGAACTCAGACTTAGGGGAAATTCATATGGAACAACCCAACTATCTTTGATTAAAATGCAGTGGGTGGCAAAAATATCTGATAGTAAATCCGGGCTTGACGGTTCGAAACTTTTTTTTTGATACTTATAAATAATTTGATTCAGTGTTCCGCAAGGAGCCTATGATGAGCCATGCTATACGACACAGGAACAGGAATAACTTGAGGCACCTTATGGTATGCCAGCTTTTATTAGAACTCGACAGGAAAATGACTCAATATTATAAGGGCCCAATACATTAGTAAAGTCCGAGTCCAGACTCTATATATGCACTGAATATGAATGTACAGCAGGTCGACGTAGGCCGGACATAGGCTATAATCACGGAGATCAAACTCAGAACAATGAGAGCACGAGGCTCGCATTCATGGTCGTCGGTGTGGGTTCTTTATAGTGACTATGGTTTAGCCTGTTTGTCTAAAACAAGTGTGATATAGATATGTCAATCATATTGATAGGCCGCTAAACTTCTAGCGTTCAATCACCCCCCCCCTCTCATTGATGATTTCTTCTTTTTGTCGGTTTCTTACTTCTGCCCACAACTACCGAATCATTGCCTGTCAATTTGACGGGGAGCGCATGGGCGTTTGTTATAGTATCAGAATGAAGACCATTAGCTTGGTGTCTTTGGATATTGCTCTCTGTCTTGTATCCGCTGCGGTGCGCCAGTCTGATGCGCGGGACACTCTTAACATATTACTGGCATTCAGGTATACAATATCTGAAGAGAATAATAGTTAGTGGAAATTTTAGTAGGCGTGATGATGTGGAGATCAAGTCGAATAGTACTGCCATGTTGATTTCTTGATACCAACGGTGAGCACACTTCTAGGGATGACATCTAAGGAACCATGGTTATTCAACTATCGAACCCGCAAATCTCACAGCTACTGCAAGAATTGTATATATTGACAGGGTTGTTATTGTGGGTTTACCTTCCTTATGGGGTTTTTCAATCCCAGGTCTTGCTTGTCACTGTCTTCCTCCTTGATCATCAGAATTGGCGGCGAATTCTTCCTCTACGCGATATGGGAAATATGTACTCATGATATCAACGGGGCTCATATGGCTGCGGACAGTAGTTGGCGACAAATTGGTGTTCACTTTCAGTCAGGTCATTTCGTTTTTTCACTGGGAATCATGTACGGAATTTGCACACTGCACAGTAAACTCGCTATATATCTACTTTCATATCTACACGCTACACGTTGTTGCTCATTGAATATTCGGATCTTCGAGACTATCTATCACACTGCTTTGGAGGCAAGCTCTGAAATTGCTGAGCACAATGGTTCCTATGAAACATACAAAGGAAGTCCCACTTCTCAAGGCCGACTTCAGTTTGATTTGTGGAATGTTACACCCACTGCCAACTCATGGGAATGGGACTGGACTTTTCTGAAACGAAGGATAACTCACACCGGTCTCTGCAACTCACTTCTTGTTGCACCCATGCCAACTGCCTCCACTAGTCAAATCCTTGGCTTCAAATATTTCTACTGTAGGATTAATTCACAGGCAAGGTTGGCAGCGGCACCCCAAAAGTGTGACGCCTGTATCTAGTTCGTACATTGCGCTTCAAAACACCACCACAAATGAGATAATAGAAAACTTGACCCGGCTTCATCGCCGCTGATTCATCTTCGCAAACCTGGATCGCTGTTTAATCAGATTTATTTCCTTCATAACCAAGAAACATATATTAGTCCCAGCCATCAATGAACGTAGCCCAGCAATATTTCGCCACACCACGAAATGCATCGTAGTACTGTAGGGCGATGTGCCGATAATCTGGGACTTCCATGCTTTCAGTGGCCTTTCGTCTGGCCGGTGGAGCACAACGTCTAACGACTGTTGGCTGAGAGGGGAATTGACCAGTAGCGACACAGTCGCTGAGCTGCTGGGTAACTGGGATTTGGTAAAAGAATGGCCGTGTTCCCACCATTGTAATGCACGGAACGGTCATCATGTCGAGTTGGGGAAGATCAAGGTCCGCACGCTTCTGGTTGTTGTGCTGAAAGGTAGCAATCGCTTCTGCGATGATTTGAGGCTCAGGGTTATTGGAGAACGTCGTCTTATCCTCCTAAACAACAAGAAGGATCATGGAGTTGAGGTGAACAAGACACACATCCGATCTGGCGGCTCGATGGATATCCCCACAAATGGTAAAAGGGGTATCGTATCGCGTGCGAAGGATTGTGCCTCGCTGGTCGAAGCCCGTAACCTCAAGAACACTTCTCGCCGAATCATCGATGGCACTCTCCTGCCCAACATTTGCACGCGATGCCAGATCGAGGTAGGCAAGAAAGCAATAGGTCTCCTGGGAGAAATCAATGGCTATGGTGGGATCAGCGGAGGAGAAGGGGTTGGAATCAAGATGATCGGTTGAGCCAAGTTCGTGACCGAAGAAGTTGATGACGTCTTGACTTTAAACAGTAATGTTATATGCGAGCAATTCATTCGTTGACCAATCACTCCCCGATTTAGCGGAGCGGATTAAATTTGCCATAGGAGCGAGGAGGGATGGCAGTGAGTTACCGTAGCTCGCAGGCTCCTATAACCAACACGTGATTGTGCTTAAACAAACTCCATCGCCGAGCCATCTAATCTGGCCGGGCGTTTAACCATGTCCAGCATTTCATAACGTATTTCTATATTCGTAGCACATCATTTATACCATCAGGTACTAGTGGGCAACACATATTTCGGAAATGATTTGGAAGTAGGTTCATTACACCTGTCTGGCATGACGGTATTACCTATGTGCACTCCGCTTTCTCAGGTATGTGTCTGACTAGTAGTTAGAACCAGCAAAGCCAACCCTTGATACATTCAATGCTCTAGAGCAGAAATGTGGCTGAAATATACTAATTCTTTAACCTTTCATTTACAGCTATTTCTAATGTAGATGGCAGAAACATATTATTTCTAAGCACCTCGGAAATAAATATTTTATGCAGACTCTAACTTACCTGATTACATCATGTTTCATTTACAGCTTCTTTTAACACAAAACATTTCATTCTAGAGATCTTTCAGCTCTACATCTGCTATCTGAAACACTCAGTTTCATTGCTGTAGAATTATATCAGAAACCCGTACTACTGAAATGCATCATTTCTCTGAATTTTGTAATCAGCCCTATTTCAGCCATCATGAAATTGCCCTGCCTGTGGTGACTATGGTTTAGCCTGTTTGTCTAAAACATAAGTTATACGGATACGCCAATCATATTGATCGACCGCTGGATTTCTAGAGTTCAAACACGCCCTTCTCATTGGTGGTTCCCTCTTTTTGTCCGTTTGTTGCCTTACGCCCCCAACTACCGAATCATTGCCTGTCAATTTGACGGGGAGCGCATGGGCGCTGGTTGTGGCATCATAATGAAGGCCATTAGTTTGGTGTCTTTGGATGTTGCTCTCTGTCTTGTATCCGCCGCGGTGCGCAGGTCTGATGCGCGGGACACTTGGGCATTCAGATATACAATATCTGATGAGAATAATGGTTAGTGGAAATTCTGGTGGGTGTTGTGAAAGATCAAGTCGAATAGTAGTGCCACGTCGATTTCTTGATACCAATGGCAAGCACGCTTCTGGGGATGTCAGAAAGACATCCAAGGAACCATGGTTATTCATCTATCGCAACCCGCAAATCTCTCACAGCTATTGCAAGAATTATATAGATTGACAGGGTTGTTGTTGTGGGTTTGTTTACCTTCCTTATGGGGTTTTTCAATCCCAGGTCTTGCTTGTCACTGTCTTCCTCTTTGATCATCAGAATTGGCGGCGGATTCTTCCTCTACGCGATATGGGAAATATACACCCATGATATCAATATCAACGGGGCAAGTATGGCTGTGGAGAGTAGGTGATAAATTGGTGTTCACTTTCAGTCAGTGCGAAACACCGTTCGCCGCTAAAATTTGGCGACACCAAATAACTCGTTCCAACAACCAACAGCATACTAATGATTGATTAGCACTAACAGTAGCAAGGCCAAGTATTACTCGGCTCCTTATAGAGTATTTGTGGGGGGATTAATGTCTGGGTCTTTGGTTGTTATTAATAGTGACTACTGTGTTTCCAGCAACGTGCAACGCGAATAGATGAACAGGGTAGAACCTTAATAAAAACAAACAAAACTTCGGATGCCATCCGAATGATTCCCCGCCTTCTCTGACGTTGAACGTTGAACATGGATGCCATTCCCAAGAATACCGTCCTCCTGTGAGTGTATTCGGCCAGTTCAAGTCTTATTAACTGGAGTGTCTCAAAAGTTGATGGTTAATTTAGAACGGGCCCGTTAGTACGTCAATGTGTCAACTAGCCTTCATTTTTTTCTCTTCTCGAAGCTGAAGTCCATCATTCTTCAACTTAGCTTGTGGGCATCGGTGGTAATTGGTGGTTGTATGGGATTCTTTGTGTGCAGTATTGTGAGCTTTTCTCACCTCCTTCTATCTCTCCGCTGATGGTTCGTAGATATGTATCTGGTCTATATGTCCCATGATCGGAAGATGCTGAAAGCAATAGGTATGCGACCCATTCCACTTCACAGACTCTCATGAAATCTGGCATGACGTATGAATGTGTTTAGTTCATTTTATTTTCATCGTCGATACGGCACAAACGGTCCTAGTTATGGCAGATGCGTTCTACTGGTTTGGAGACAAATTTGGAGATGTCCACGCGTTGTATGACTTCAGGTTCTCAAGTATAGACCTGGTCTTGTTGGATGCAGTTATTGCCTTTGTGGTGCAATTGGTGTATTGCTGGAGAATACGGATTCTAAGTGAATGGAATGTTGTACCAGCTGCTATATCATTTGTGGGTTTTCATTCTAAAGATTGGGGAGACGTGTACTGAGCCAACGTATAGCTCTCTTTGACATCATTAATTAGTGGAATGATAGTTGGTATAGTTGTAAGTCCTTCCTCAATTGGCAAGGTCTATTCGGAGAATCACTGAACATCACTACTACACAGGATACCCGAACAAAAACTATTACGGCCTATACCCCTCTACACCGTGTCCCAATACTGGTGAGCCCTATTCGAATATCACTTGCGGCAACATCATAAACTCCGAATATTTGAATAGATATGGCTTTTTGCAAGCGCCATCGCCGATGTATGCATCGCAAGTTCCATGACTTACTTGGTGAGAAAATGTATACGTCCTCATAGTTATGTGATATTAACTAAATCTGTTCTCCAGCTGCTGAAAATGAGATCAGAGAACATACAGAGGACCACCAGTACAAAAATCAGGCGTATATTAACACTCACTTTGGAGACGAATGCTATAACTGGTACGCAATGTTTCACTTTAACCTCACTTTTGCTGATAATTCATGGCCGATCCAAAGCCGCCGTCGCCATCGAGATTGTCATCATCTTCTTTGTACATTCTGTTGCACCACCAGTAAGAATATCTCGGCAGATCATGTATTTCTTAGGCTAAATTTGCTTCTTCGAATTCTCTCTAGCGGTCAAATATTTATAAACCAGGGTATGATCAAGAATTTATCAACAAAAAAAAAACGCTTTACTTACCAGTATCATTTACAGTGGTTTTTTATTAGGAAAATTGTAAGCTATTTGCGGATTCATACTTATTATTTTCTGCTGACAATAAATCTTAGGTACAGTAACTGCTTTATGGTACTCCTGAATCAGAGACGACAGAGTCCAATGGACATTGAATTTACCTCCTACACAATTAGCGACTCGGCTCCCAGTGCTCCTTCTCGAAGACCGGCGCAGGTACAAAATATTACCGCTCTCGTATTTGCAGGGGATGCCACCCGAACCGGTCA
This sequence comes from Coprinus comatus, assembly GCA_034638255.1. Lineage (NCBI taxonomy): Eukaryota > Fungi > Basidiomycota > Agaricomycetes > Agaricales > Agaricaceae > Coprinus > Coprinus comatus. The sequence goes on from JAWPGT010000035.1 coordinate 78,592, forward strand.
GAGTATGAACATGGAGCCAATAGGAATAACACGACATAGTACTTCAAGTTCTAATCCGCGTGAGGAGACAAAATGATGGGAAGTGGTAGTAAGGATTATTGGGGTATTTATGTGGATTTAATTATGTAATTTTATGGAATTCCCAGCTTGTAACAGTCCGTTTGATCGCTTTAATCACCGCTTGTGCTTTAACTGGTCATGATGTTCAGCAGGTCGTATGTCAATCTACCAAAATCACTTATCAATGATCAACTGCTAATAACTAGCAACCAAGGTTTACGCGTATCTATGATACACTTCCGCCAGAACTTCAACGTGAACTCGTTGAACAACGACTCGCTCCTTTGTTGGATACTGTATCAACTCAGAAGGCCGACAGGATCATGAGTTCCATCAAACGAGCACAGATGCAATGCGATGGAATACCTGATCTTGATCTTCGGGGCAGGAAACGCGAAATACAGACATTGCTCAGGATGCTCTCCAAAGAGGAGAAAATCGCATTCTCTCCAGAAACAAACAATCATGAGGAGATCCTAGAGGAGATCCTGCACACTTTGTTTTTATGGATGAACAGAGTATGGAGCTCAGTCTACGAGTACAAAGCAAATTACGAGCTGGGCCATGAATGTTTACTGTTCGTCTTAAAGAGTCTGTCGCTGTTAGAGGACATGCCCGGAGAGTAAGTCTTTGTTTTTACCTAGTTATATTTACTTATGTGGAAACCCATGTTCATAATTTAGGTGTAAATGCATGTTCAACAACATTCCAGTCAGATTCGCCCTCAGAGATAAACAGATGAGAGTTGTAAGGTTCTTCTCTTTTGTTGGTTATCGCAACCTCGAAAAAGTGGCTTTTTGGGTTTGGCGAGACTTACTTTTGGGGATGCTTGCCCATATCCCTAACGCGCAAGTCAGCGTTAAGGAGATGCTGTTGGATATCGAAGAAATTGTGGGATGGAAAAGCCTCGAAAGCATATTAGTCGGTGGCGACAAAAGAAGTGAGGTGTCTTACAAATATTTTGACACTATTAACAAGTTTTAGGAACATTCCTGGACGACGATGCCGATGGCGACGACTCAGAAGAAGAGGATATGCTGTCAGAGTTTGATGTTGAGGGTACGGATGATGAGTACGATTCTGATGGGGATGGGGAAACATGTTTTTGCTGCAATACGCACGCTGCAAAGTACTGGCCAACCGAAATGTCAGAGGAACGGGGATTACTCAAGAAATTAATTAAACAACAACTCCTCCAGAAATTTCGCTTGACACCTGACGTCGAGCTATTTGCTGGTATTTATTCTGTCAGTCAAGCATCAACTACGGAAACTACGACGGAATTACGCCAAATCATGGACGATATTGCAGGAAACAGTGCTGATACCCTAAACGCCGTCTTGGTAATCTACGCGAAAGTCGAGAACTATCGAGCGATCAACAGACTCTTAGAACAATATTACCATATGCTACGCCCATCTGATAGTCCAGCGCTTCTTGAGGCTGTAGCAACGCTGGTCGATACATCATGCCATGCCCAAGCCCACAAATATATCGAGAGAGAGTTGGCAAACCTCATTCGTCACGCCCACTCCATGGTTTCCTCCAATTTCCCGCAATCTATAGAAGAGGTTAACCGAAATGATCTTACTGGGATACTAAAATTAACACCCAATACTCCGACACGAATCAGTAGGATTGAGAGATGGGTGGATCGATGCTTCTCGACGACTACTACAGGACCCCTCAATCCTGCCACCTTTGCTGCTATGATGATGGGACTTCCTGTTGGTCCTAACGCAACTGTAGATGAAAATGAACTGCTTACCCTTGGCATGGATAAAACAGACCCGGATTTCGATGAAATTAGGGAATCACTGACGCCGCCGCTTAATGTTCGATTTGAGGCATGGTATTTTCTCGCTCAAACATTTCCTAAAGATAACGCGCATATCTTATACCGTACATACGTGAAAATTACTGAATCAATGCCTTTCTTTGGGTCATACGAGATAACGAAGGCCATATTAAACCGGTTAGTGTCATAGCAAGTATATGTGATGTGCCGCTACTTACTTTTCCCCCTTCTTAGTTTGGCTAATCGACCAAACAAGTCACACGTTCATGGCGCCATGAACGCCCTTTCTACCTTTTGCGTGGCTTATCGTAAGAAGGTCAAAGAACGGCGCACAAAAAAAACCGCCGCCACCGCCGCCAAAGTCAATAAACTTGCCTCCATGCTTTCTACAAACACTGCTGGACCTAGATCTTCACAAGCAACAAGCTCTGACGCCAATCATGCAGAAGAAACTGGTTCTGGTGATAGTGTTGTACAAGAACCGAATTCTGATACCAACACTACACAAGAAGTAGATTCTAACGCCGACCCTGCCGTTTACACCTCAAGCTCTCCCAGTCAAACCTCATGAATTATGGACTCCATGTTATCTTAATATTGCCTTCGCCACATTCATCTTCCCTTCATGCCTTTTCTATGCTTTGCTTTACGTCACATAGACACTTTCAATCATTATTTTACACGTTCAGTGGTAATATCATATCTTGTTGATCAAGTTTGATGGAGATGTCCAACTGATCATGCACAGACTTAAGAATACTATCTCCTACATCTTCGTGAGAATAGATGAACTGAATAGCGCCCATACTTGCCTTTTTTACTGTCAAAAGAGACGAGCACATAAGCACTGATCGTTTTCACCCCACTTCTCCTTGATACTCAATCTCATCTTCAAGACTACAGTTTTTCACCCCTTATGGTGTTCGGTTGTATAGCGCAGACACATGTCTTGACTGTCTTATTAGTGGTAGCATCACTTCCTCTTCTTACAGCTGCCAGTTTCGACCCCCGTCAGTACATCAGAAAGAATGTAGAATGTCATGGAGAACTAGTACGCAGAGAGCACACCTCAGAAGACGTGATAATAGAAATGAGCATGTGCATTTCAAGAAACTGATGATAATTGAGACTTACCCAAATGACGGACAGGTTACATCGAGGTAAATAAAGAAAAAAAACCCACCCTCCTTTTCGTTCATGGGTGGCCAAGTGCTTGGAGCACCTGGTCGAAGCAAATAGAAGCTCTCGAGGTATGTGACATCTATCAATCACGAAAACATCCCCTGTTTATCTCTTTATCCAGGGAGATTATCATCTTGTGGTACCAGACCTCCGTGGATTTGGATATTCCTCCCATCCCGATGACTTCAAAGCTTCTCATACAATGGGGGATATCGTTCAAGATCTGGCATGTGTTTTAAATGATGCACAAGCTTCGTCTGCCGTATGCGTTGGGTTAGTATGATTAATTGCACACCGATTTTGGGATCTGATATTTGGTTTAGACATGATTGGGGTGCTCAAGTATGCTATGAGGCTGCCCGTATGCGACCTGATTTATTCACCGCCGTCATCGGATTAGTTGTCCCAGTAAGTTGGAATATGTGTATATCCCATTGTTCCCCCCTGAATTGATATTGACTTTGTGACGTCTAAAAGTACATACCGTCGGCAGGGCCTTATCTCCCATTCAAAAAGCTTGTTCCCACCTTTCCGAAACTTGCTTACCAACTCTATTTCGATGGGTCTACAGAAAAAGCGGCAGAAGAACTAAATCAAGACATCAGAAGAACTTTGAGGGCCACCTTGAGAACTGTTGCGAGTCCTCCACCGGCGGAGTTCCTAACAAGTCAAACCTCCTTTTTGGAGAGCTGGAAGAATGTAGAAGAGGTATGTGTGATTTGTTTTACTTCCATCCTTATTTTCTTCTTAATACTGAGATCTTATTTCTATCTTCCATCAATCGAGATACCTCCTATTCCATTTTTCACCAAAGATGAGGAAGACTATCTCGTAGAATTGTTCTCGCGACAAGGGTTTCTATACAGTGAGTACCATGGAGTTAAATCATTTTGTAGTAGTAGGCTATACTGATGCCGGTTGTATGGTAGCACTTGGCTTCTATACCGACGAGGTTCATATCGTTTTAGTTCTTCGAATCAAGGAGTAGTTGCTGATACACAGCCTAATCTCTAGAACAGACACCAGTCATGGGCTTTAGCTAACTCGCAAGGGAACCATACTATTCCTCAACCTGTTCTTGCCATATTCCCAACACAGGTTTGTAGTAATGAGCCGAAATGACCTCATCTTTACTGACATATCTTCCGGCTACCAAGGATCCGGTAGCCGACTGGGAAGCGGCTATGAAAATGCTTCATACCACCGATTTTATCCCACACATTACATCTAAGGTAAGGCCTGGATCGTAGTTTCTGGAATCGTGAATAATGAACTTGATTTTCTTTTTTAGTATTTTGACGGTGCTCACTGGCTTCATCTCGAGAACCCAGAACCCGTCAACAAGGCAATCAAAGATTGGTTAATAACATTGCCTTCGCATAATCACCGCGTTGTTGACGAGCTATGATCGGGTTACTACTAACTTTTAAAGTTCCTAACATGTTCTCTTTATTGAATCAACCTTATGTAGTTAACTTTATTTGATGATGGTGTGATCATTTCAATTGAACGTCAAGATATATTTCCCCCTGTATTTTAGGGCTATTTATTCTACACAACAAGTTTTCATTACATACAAATTCAGAAAGATAGCAAATATGTATAACTGAGCATCAAATGTTCCTCATGGACTCATCTAAAACTTTCCCTTGATGATGTCGGCAGCTAAGTAATATGATTAGTTTATATATCCTCTGAGAGTGGGATTACGAGTGGCTTACCTATCTCACCGATTCCATAAACGACGGCTATAGTAGAACCAGGCTTTAGCTCTAGAAGACGTCGAGGATAAGGGTAAAACCTCTTACATTGAGGGTGAGAGCCAATATGGAGTGGGACAACCGAGAGATCAGCAATACGCAAGTTCTTGGTACCATAAACCTGAACATTATTTGTCAGATATTTGCTGAAAAGGTGGAAATAGCTGTCGCTGCGGTCTAATCACCTTCAACTTGTTGTCTACGACACCATTCTTTTCCTTTGGAAGCATAGAGCAAGATCCAGCGGTGTCTAAGTAATATATTTAGGGGATTTTCCCGTGAATTCAATAACTTTTTACTTACGGAAGGTTGTGGCAGTCCAGCTTCTCAAATGTTCTATGGAGGCATATATAAGAATGTACTTCGTTATGGCGGGTCCATGAAGTGCGTACCAGCAATCTGCTCATCGGTCTGTACATTAGGACCAGGGTTTTGTTCAATAGGGTTTTCGCCTATAAATATTGTTAAATTAAAGGGCGAATGATCCACTACGGAGAGTATACTGACCCAAGTACTCCTTGAACGGAGAAGTGGCTCCAACCTTCCTGCAGAACTTGACCATTTCAACGAATGTCTTGAGATCTAATCATACTATCTCAGCTTGCAATACAGTAGTCGGAATGCTGTTACTCACCAATGTCTTGTTCGAAGTAATTCGGGTTCATGGCAGGTTGAGCATTAAAATCAGAACTCTCGGTATGCTTCGAAAAATGTCAAACAAATAAATATCTGCTACTCTGAGAAATACGTACAACAGTTCCCCTGGAGAATAGCTGGTTCGCACCGGCGACAATAGTGAAATACTTCTTGCCAGGAGCAGGCGGGTCTAAAGGACAAGATCAATAACTCAATTTGTGGCTAAGGCTACGAAAGAACATACTCGGGAATGAGAGGAAACCGGGCACACCAACTAATTCCATAGAAGGAACGTTCCTATCAAGTTTATCGAGAAGGATTTTGTATTGTTCAACAATGTTTGGTGGATACTTTCCAGCAGCAAACTCAGCTTCATACTGCTTACGAACATTAGCGAATATCGCGTCTGCTTTATCCGAAAACGTGGAAAGAGGAGCAAGAGCGATATTGATAATTCCCATTGCATAAGCACCTGTCAAGTCAGAGTTACTGTAATAAAAGTCAGTAATGTTTATGAAGGACTTAGGGGTGGACATACAAGAGTTCAAGGTGCTTAGTAGCATCTTCTGGGTTACGGAGTACATCATAGGTATCATCAGGGACATCATCCTTGAGCTCTATGTATACAGTTAGAATCTCTCCGCTTTACATCCAGTATCTCACACGTACGGAAGGTAACACCGACCCAGAAATGTTCCTGTATGTTCTCTCCAACACCATCTAGCTCAAGCTTGACAGGTACATTAATTTTTTTAAGAACATCAGATCGGCCAATACCAGAGAGCTCAAGAATTTGGGGATTCTTCAAAGTTCTTTGAAATTAATTGTCAGATGATAGAGAGAAAGATGGAAATGAAATAGAATTTACTAACCCTGCACTCAATATAAGTTCCTTGGAAGCTTTGGCAACATAGGTTGCATTTTCGGAGCTCTTATGAGAAAACTCTACACCGGTGATGAGGAGTTCACCACCGGCTTCCTCAGTCAGAATACGGTGTGCAACGGCACCAGTAAGAAGTTTGAAGTTTGGCCTAGCGGCATTAGGTGCCCAATACGCCTAATATTTATTAATAATTATGAGGATAGACTTTAACGGAAAACGCACAGTAGCGGAGTAAGAGCGAAGAAGAGACACGGGGTCAATGGTCGTGGGGCTTAGGAACAATCCGTTGGGCTACACATGATGTGAATCACTGATCTAACCTCCAGAGTTACGAATAAAACTTACATCACCGTGAAGCTGAATGGTGAAAGAGAATAAGTGGGTGTGGTTCAGTAATATTTGAATCAACGTACTGGTGCGGGTGCTTGAGGAATACCCAAATTGCGGAAAGTCTAGAAAGATGAATTCAGTATATCATTTCTATCAACTTGTAGGCTCCCTACGCACTTCTTCAACCTTTACATCGATATCAAGTCGAACAGGTGGGTGAGAGATTTGAAGGGGGCCTGAAAATGCAAGTTAAGTATCGAAAGATGTGATTAGTTGTTTAAACATATCCCTCACCATTTCCAATGACCTTTCCCCAATACTTCTTCACATCTTCAGGAGTTCCTCTCTTGAGATGTTCCTCGTCGGAGAGCTTTGGTGGTGTATAGCTGAGATCTAATCAGTGACTAGAAGGCATAACTTTGAGCCAACTCACGTTACGGAACGTTGAACATATTTGCTGAAGTTGTCCCAGTTCCAACCCTTGTTGCCAAGTTTTTCCCACACTTTGATCTAAATTAAGTACATGTGCGCTTAAGATAAGTCATAAAACTCACCATCGATGTCGTACTTGGTGCACATGTTATAAGAAGTGAAGTTGATAGCTGAACTTCCTCCCAAAATCTTTCCACTATGGTGAATGTCAGTTCATGAACTTCGAATGTGTAAATTTATTCTGACCGTGCCCAAGGAAATTGGATTTTGTTAGCATATTCTTGAGGAGTCTGAAGTGATGTCAGCGTGCCGGCCACAATTGGAGATTTCAGAGATGTTGTACCGTCTTGAAGGCCCAGTCATACTCAGGTTTTCCAAATTGTTGGGCATATTGGCCAGTACGCACTGTAGATGGTTCGTAAATCTGATTAATTGCAGATATGAAGACCACACATACAAATCAAGGGGTCATTGATATTCTCCTCGCCGGCTTCCAAGACCAGAACAGATGTGCTTGGGTCTTCGGTAAGGCGAGCCGCTACAACAAGACCAGCAGTCTAAATATCTGTTAGCCTTTGGTCAACTCAGATCAGATAGACGCCTACCCCGCCACCTAGGTTCGATTATCAGCATATAGAAAGGTCATCCACTGGTAATGGGCACTCACCAACGACGATGTAATCGAAGGATTGGTCGACGACGTCTTTCAAGTCAACAAGAGGCATTGTAGAAGTGTGAAGAGTTTATGCAGTAGAGAGTTAACAGGGGCGATGTAGAAGAGTGGCTTAATGATTCGTACTTATACTAGTATGTTGACTTAGTTTCTAAAGAATGATCACTCAACTCAGCGCCAGCCTGGTATATCAAAGTTCGTGATGTGAAAGAACTTTGATGGTGTAGGAGATGTTAGATCCCACACCTGCATCTTTTTTTGGGATGTATTCACATATTGGACGTTGTCTGGGGCTTCCTTATAATCGAGTCTGATTGGAAGCTCGACTATGATGATGATGCGAGCCTATAATGGTATTCTTACTTCGGCACTCATGATCCAGGCCCCGCAAAAGGAGCAAGCAATATGGCACGCTTCTCACGGAAAGCTTTCATCTATGATCGCAGTTTTACATTCGGTTTGCCATCTTTGATGTGTAGATGAAGGGTATCTATTAGAACATCGTTGTCAAGGATCAGAAGGTCAAATTTCCGGCTACAAGTCACAGCGCAAGATCATAGAGTTTGTTATGCGTTCATGTAGCTCTATCGCTATTTAATAGCATCGGGGTATGCCTATTTGGTGTCGATTATCTATTTATGTAGCCTGTCAAGGTGCTAATTTGAAGATTTGAACAACTCAGTGAGTGGGTCAAAGGCTAATATATCAACTACTGGGTGACAACTTACAACATGTGTCGTACACACTGGGTACACTAGTGGACAAATTCTAGAATAATTCGATATGCGGCAGGCTTTTGTTGCTAGTCGCGCTCAACAAAACTCGAGCACATCACCGCCATGGGCGGTATTATCTCATCTCTCATCGAATGATTGCATCAGAAGAACTGTATCCACTCCATGAACGACGGCTAAGTAATGATAGTCGAGATAGTTTCGGTTTAGATGATTGCTCAAGAAAAGACGATGTGATATATGAAATGACAAAGTAGAAGTTAGTCTATGAGATTGAATGAATCTTTAGTTCCGTGTTTCAGGGGTAGATTATACGAGTATGAAAAAAGAAAAGATGCAGGCTGTGGCTGCCCGAAGGGTCAAGACCCTCGATGCTCTTGATGAAGGGCGGCGTACCAGATTTTGAGGGCGTTGATGTATAATTAGCGAAATTCGAAATGCAAAAGTGTCTGAATATTTTGAGTTTGACACTGTTTTACAAGGTTTTATATCACACGCGTATTGTTTGGGGAAATGTGTTAGTAAGCACATCACTGATGCGCCATCGACAGGAAGAGTTGTAATGTCTTATGACATAGTAGAGCTCTGGTCTCTATACTTGTATAGCTTATGTCCCCAAAAGTGAGTATAATAAACTTGTTGTAAAAAAAAAAAGACAATTGATGCATCACATCCTTATTGTTACCCCAGCCCACCTTTATCAATCCTTGTCCGCTAGATCAAGTTTGGAACAAGGTCCTAAGGGACACTCTGATACCATCTCAGGGTTGATCACCTGAACAAACAGATTCCCACATTTGCGAGAAAGCAGAAAGAGTTATTGGCACCATAAACAATTAACCATAAACGCCCCTAGGCACTCAGCAACATCTACAGTACGTTACCAACGTATTCAATGCAGTACAGGACAAAGAGTACCAATGACCATCAACTCTGTAGTGAAAACGCTCATCAGTTGCATAAAAAGAGTTATGACACCGGACCGGCACCAATTTGTTCTGGCGCACCTGCCTCGAGGCAGACTCTTCCCAAACCAGGCTTCAACCTCGTTGTGCACGCCCACTGTGTTCTACCGACCGCCATACACGTTGAAAACACATTCTTATCAACTGGCGAACACATTTGAATCGCACACACCCTTCTCTCTCTCTGCACAACCTCCACTGTGACTACCAGACGTTCTACTCTAACCTTACCTGTTATCTGATCTCATGGCGACTTCAATAGCGCAGCGCAGTCGAAGACCTCCTCAAACCCACCAAATGACTCAAGGTAATTATTCGGCTTTAAATATTAATAATTCTCAAAAATTCCTTTCCCCCTATCGTTGGATCGTGTGCCATCTGTGCTGCGATTTGGTTTCTCAAGCTTTAAAGAGATAAATCAAGCAAATTGCTCATGCTTCGCTATGCAGGTCTGCCGCAGAGTTCGCAATCTCGTGAGCCTTCTGGGTCTCCTTCATTGCTGGAGCGACCTCGGGCGGCAAAAACGCAGTCAATGCCCGTTGCTCCCACCATCGCTCAAATACAGCAAGTCAGCCAGATTACTCCCCAAGCCAGCCCGACGGGATCCAACACTTCGCGCAGGTCCCCCCCTCTACCAGCCATGCAACGACTTCACACCTCCCCATCCCAAACTACCGCCGCCATCGATAACCGTATATCTCCCCCATTACCTCAACAGTCTCAAAATAACTTTAACACCCACTATGATTATATCCACAACACCGTCGGTCGCTCTCATCAACCCCCCACCATTCAATCTCGTTATCAACTGAGAGACGACGAATTTCAGATGACTCCGGAGATATTGGCTGACATTGAACATGCTCAAATTCTTCAACAAAGGCAGACTCAGGGGAGCGGATCTCCTTATTCCACATACCCTCGTAATGGATCTACAACACCACCCCCTCCAAAAGACTATAATGCAGAACGTGTACGGACTGTGGAACGGGCAAGTCCCATTGACTACGAACAACGGCGCCAACGAGATACCATTCCCAACCGAGAAAGCCCTATAGTTCGGGATAGGCTAGCAAACTCTCCCGTAGTATCTGCTTTGTCACAAGCTCAAACACCCTCAGAGCATCGCATGTCTCCGGCACGAGTATCCCCCTTGGGAGCCTCATCAGGAGAAACGTATATACCGTACAACACCACACGTGATTCTCCTCCCATCCATAGGCGTAACACTGTCAACACTACAAGCGATACTCGCTCACCATACACACTAGCTAGTCAATCCTCATCACAAACAACACAACCTCGAGGCAATGATCGATCACTCCCTGTGCAAGAGGAACCCGAAGACGACCCTGCTATCTCTAAACATGATACTGTCATTCATGATGCATGGAAAGGTATCGAAGTCCTCGACAAACAACATCGATCTAGCTCTCCAGCACCATCTTCTGATCTTCATCCAGAAGGCAACTCTAAGCGGTTTGACAGCAGCCACACCGAAGTTGACGTTCGTAAGGTTTCTCAACACTTCCAAGAAGATCAAGAAGAATATGAACCAGATGGAGTGAAGACCCCAAGGTCTCCCAGCGTTGGACTCCCGGATAGAGGAACTGCAAATACTGCTGGGAATCGTGGACGAGTCGCAAGCCGGAATAGTGTGTTGGATCAGATGGGCTTACACGGTATAGATCAGGCTATGTATTATCCGTCCCATAATGCCGTACACTTGAATGGTGATCATCGGTCGCAGTATTCTAGTTTAGGGCATAGTCCTATGCATCAACGTTATCTGCATGAATCGAATCCCAGAAATGGTTATCATCCTCAAATGTACGAGGAGTACATTCCGTATGCTGATCCTTCCCATCTCTACCACGACGAGTATTATGAGCGAGTCCGACCTGATGCTCCAATACCCCCTACCCCTCATAGCCAAACAGCTGCACCTTCACCTTCACCTTGGTTTGGCCGCAATACAGCATCATTCGCTTCCCAGAGTCCTGGATCACCTTACCCATATCCCTTCAACCATGTTCGTCGACAACCGTTACATAACCGACCTTCTGCTATTGATCCACACGATCCCAATCTCCTACAACAACAATTTGCACGACAATTCAAGACGTATGCTCAAAATCGAGATCAAAATTTTGAAGTGTCTGATTCAACATTCTCACCTGCAAGTACCCCTTTCCAAGGGAATTATGATCCCTGGGCAAATTTTATTGCCAGACGAATGATCAATGGACAAGGTCATTTGGAGGTTCCTCATGATCTACGAAGCATGCAATCAAGTCCAAGTCATGAACCGCTTCCAGTTGCTCCCTTACCTCGGCCCGGAAAGAAAACTCAAGCGAGTAGACTTAGCAATGAGGTTACTTCCCGGAAATTACCACCACGTGTTGAAAGTACTCAACCACGCGAAACTAGTCCTGAACCATCTTCATCAGGGGAAGAAACTGCAGGAGAGCAACAATATTCAACTCGTAGGAGTAGTTGGGGTACAAATGGGAATGCGAACCGCACTGCTAGTGGTCACCATGTTGAAGACGAAGATGGTAATGGTGATTGGGTTGATGAGGATGAAGAACTTGACGAAGACGATTTACTAGAACTCGATTATCACCCAAGCTTTGTTAATAATGATTCGAAACGACGAAGGCGTTGGGAAATTGGGTGGGAACGATTATTGGAAGCTGTAAGTGACCATTTTATGAACATTTTTTTGTTATTAATCTGACAACGCTATTAGTTCCATGATTTGGATCGACAGACTGACACGACGATGGTACTCTTGGCTGCACCTTCCCATACAAATCGACTGCATTGCGTCCGCTCGCGAGGTGTAAGAAGACAAGCAATGCAAACCAATACGCCAGACATGACACCATTGAGGATTGGGTTCAAGCGTATTGCTGCTCATCGACGAAAATTACGAACCGAGAGTAGAACATCTTTAGTCGATAGGTTCTTAGCGACATCAAGTGTTTCAGGCGATGGATCAGATACTGGTAGTGAGTCAAAGGAGGAAGAACTTAGGCGAGCTTTGGAAACTGCTGTGAAAGGGCTTAGTGCATTCAGACACATGTTTGATCAAAGAGAAGCACGTTGGATGGAGGAAAATAGGAGGGTTGTTGAGGATCGTGAATGGGCTACGAATCTCATTAGACAGGTTCTTGGGGAACCACTCCATGGAGGACTTGGACTATAACCACGAACCCTGAAGGTTTATGTCTGTTTTTCTTCTTCATTTGCATTATACTTGACTTTTGTAGATATGTAATATATTTGGGACCACTATTGGCAACCTAGAGCAGATACTGATACCTTCGCATAAAATACATAGACTGCTGAAAAATAGGTAGTAGCATATTTTTTATACAGATACTTGATGCTTTATATCGTTTTTTTGTCGTTTACTTTTCGCGAGATTTTTATTCCCCCCTTGCTTGTAATATTAAAATTCCACCCCTGCTCAGGCTATTTGATACCAAAGAGGAATTCTTTTTAGGAACGACTTGTACATAAACGTTCAACTTGGACCTAAAATGAAAAGCATAAAGCATAACGTCAAAAGTATTTATTAAGTACATTTAAGGTTTACAGATATGTGCGAGCCCTGCATACATAGATATTCTACGAGATGATAATGTTCCCAGAATTCGTTTCTACTCAAATTATTGAAATATTCGAGATGAATGAATCTCTGAAAAAGACATCCATGCAAATACAAAGAATAAACACTCATTGCCATGTGCTTTCACCCTCGAAATACACGCCAATGATCGAAGTGGCCAATGAAAAAAGGAAGTCTGATCTAAATGCTGCTCGAAAAGAATAAAACGATCTCGTATCGCTGTTTCCATTAATTCAAATTTAATGTGATGGGTAGTATTGGGTACCCGAATGGGTTCAATGGATATATAGGATATTTTGAGGTGTTGGAGGTTGAGAAGTTCGGATGAAAGAAGTTTGAAGATGTGGGGAGAATAGGCTTCTATGTCAAGCTTTAACGTGATGAGTGTAGAAGGGTTGGTTTGGAAGGCATTCAATATAACATTTAGTTCTTTACACACGAAAAACGAAGTCCTATTTGATTAAGATGGAGACTGGTGAGTGTTTCAGAATGTTGAGATATGTATTCTAAAAGTTTCCTAGGTTCCACATGTGACGGTGTACTGGCACCAGAAGTTGATCCTCGTCTATCAGTGCACCCTCAGGGTATACTCTAGCTGGGCGGGGTATTTCGAAATGGGCTAGGTGAGGAAACGTTCCAGCATTGGAAAGAATAGATAGTGGTATTACATCTTCGCTGAAGTCTATCAGAGACAGATATTCCAAGGTGGTATTTGAGGAACTGGGCAATCATTATTTGGGTAGGCCTTGGAATGAAATTAAATCCAGGTTGGCGTTGATCACAACCTAACAGTTCTACAGTTAAGCTCTCCAGTTTTATGAACGTCACGTCGGGTCCATGTGTGAAGAATGCAGATAGGTCTCCGAAAGCTCATGACAGGTGGCGAAGTGAATGATTAAACACCTGGAAACAGACCCGAGGAAGCATAGGAGAAGTTAAGGTTGGAAGCAGTTGAGGATGTGGAACTATTCCAGAAGACCTGAGGTTTTCTAATTGGACTAGAGATCCCATGAACAGTTGTTAAGACCCACCTAGACTCTTTGCTTGGATATACTACTTCTGGCTCTGGATTATGCCCTGATGGTCCGTTGTGTGTTATGGGTGGTGTTAAGTGTTTAATGATGTTATGTAGAGTTTTGTTAAGTAATGCAGAGATGGTGCTTCGAATGGATTTGCTAATTGTTGGTCGAGTAGAGTATAATTGAAGGTCGGTATAGCTGATACAAAGAGTGCGAACGTAACCAGAACAGTGTTGATTCTTTCTGTGGTTTGTTAGTGAGAAGAGGGACTGAAAATCATTTGACGAAAGGCTTACGCAATTTGACGCCAAACTGGATGTCCTCTCTGTTGGTTATTTGTTCCAATATTACTGTAGCGTGATTCCATGGCTTCATAGAAGAAGGTCTCGTAGTTGTTCCTAGGACAGATGTTTGAAGATGTGATCCCATAGTTCAAGTGGAATGTCGGCAGCAGTCATTGATAGTATATAATAAAAGTTGGTCTGTTCAACAGCTTCCAGCTTGAAATGGAAATACTACTTTGACCAAAAAGTCGTAAGTAGGAGGTTGTAGGCCTGTGATGGTGATGACCCTAACAACTAATTTCAAAACCCAACAAATATTTTATGCGAGTAGCATAAATGTAAATGTGGACCGCCCCATGGTGATACGGGTTTCAGAGAATGATAAGACTCTTGCAAAGCAAAATTTGGTGACCTAGATAACCTATTGAACAACTGGACTCCATTTTGTGTCACACTCGCGTTCTGTCACGTTTGTCACGTGTGACAGCATGATGAGCGCGCGCGTCATTAGGGGCAGCGGTCAACATTCTCTACATCGCTGACCATGGCCCCAAAGACTACAAAGGCTGGCGGAAAGGACATTCGTATGTTCTTTGCAACTCCAAATCAGAAGCAGAAGTCAACTCCCGGAAGTTCCGCATCTGTATGGCGTATTGCCAGAGAGCTATTTGGTTTGATTATGCTAATGTTGGTGGACAGGGATCTCAGCCAAAAAAGCCTGTTGATATTGTGAAGAGTGAGCAGAATTACCATTATACCTTAACTATTGCTCCAAAGTCATCGAAACCTCGAAAAGCTGTCTTGTCAAGTGATAGTGAAGTAGAGCAGAAAACATCTTCTCTGAAACGCAAGTCAACAGCACATTTTGACTCTGAAGAGAATTTGCCGCCGAAAAAAAAGACTGCTGTTGTATCCAAACCTAAGAAGGTCCCTGCCACCAAGAAATCGCGAAAGGACGAGGATTATGAAATGGGGGAACCTAGTTCTGAGGAGGAAGGAGATGATGATTTTATCGAGGATGATGACGAAGATGTTAAACCAAAACCTAAACGCAAACCAGCCGCATCCAAAAAGCCTAAGGTTACTATAGAAGAAAGTGCGACACCGGACAAAAAACCACATGCAAAATCTAAGTATGTTCCCAGAAGTTGTCTCTATAATACACCCCTAACTTATCTAGTTGGGCGGCTATGAAAGCTGCAAAGCTCGCAGCACCGGTTGCACATGGATCCAAAGAAGTTCCGGATGGAGCTCCCGACTGCTTATTCGGCTTGTCGTTCGTTTTTACCGGAGAGTTGACCAGTTTCTCGCGTGAGGAGGCCGTTGATTTAGCAAAGCGTTTCGGAGGGTAAGTTGCAATTACCTGTCGAGATGCCTTCCGAGATCTTACAGCTTCTTTACAGTCGTGTTGTAGGTCAACCCTCAAGTAAGACCAACTACGTTGTCTTGGGTAATGATGCCGGACCAGCCAAGCTCGCTGCCATAAAAAAACATAAACTTCAGACACTCAATGAGGATGAATTCCTCAACCTGATTGCGACTAGACCGGGTGCAGCGGAGGGTAAACTTGACGAAAAGACTAAGAAGAAGCTAGCCAAGGAACAAGATGATATCCGCAGTGCTGCGAAGGAGATGGAAAAACGAGAGAAAAAGAGTAGTATTGTTGAAGTGAACCCATCGGAACAACTATGGACAACTCGTTACGCTCCTCAAAGTCTCAAAGACATATGCGGGAATAAAAGTCAGGTGGAGAAATTACTGCAATGGCTCAAGGACTGGTATGTTTAAGCCTCTCGCATCTTTTTAAGTGATCTTAATGTCAACATCGCTCAGGCCTGACAGTCTCAAATCCGGATTTAAGAAGCCCGGTAAAAGTGGCATGAACATGTTCCGCGCGGTCTTGATTACAGGATCCCCTGGTATTGGGAAAACCACCAGTGCGCATCTTTGCGCTAAACTGGCAGGTTTTACACCTATTGAGCTGAACGCTAGTGATACGAGAAGTAAAAAACTTGTCGAGGTTCGTTTTTCAATGCCATCTACATGATTACAAGCTAACTTGACGTCCTAGAATGGAATGAATATCAATAATACTTCCTTGGATGGGTATATGCATGGCGCTAGCGTAGGCAACTTCTGTTACATCCCATGATTTAGGCCTTACGAAACCCTGTAGTCAAAGAACTCTGTGGGAGTTACAATTACTGATCGAAGCTGCTTAATTATGGATGAGGTAGATGGTATGTCTTCTGGCGATCGTGGAGGTGTCGGGGCGTTGAATGCTCTAATAAAGAAGAGCAAGGTGAGGATGAGTCATTAGCCATGACTCAATATCTCAATCCTTCATATTGCCAGATTCCAATCATTTGTATAGCTAATGATAGAGGAGCTCCGAAGCTCATGCCACTAAAATCAACAGCATTCTCTTTAAACTTTTCAAAGTAAGTGACCACTCAATCTGCTTCGTGCATTTCAGTCATCTTTTTTTTTTTCAGACCCCAAGCCCAAACTATACGCTCGCGCCTAATGTCGATCGCCTACAAGTCAGTGGTTGTTGCGACCTTTGCACATATATGCTCATTGAATTCAATCCAGGGAAAAGATGAATATTCCGGCCAATGTTATCGATCAACTGGTCGCAGGAGCACAATCCGATATTAGGCAGGTGTTAAACATGCTTTCAATTTGGAAGTTGTCAAGCAACAGTATGGACTTTGATCAGGGTAAAGCTCTGTACGTTTGTTTTCTATTCATTCTGGATCAGGCAACTAAACCACGTCTTCCAGGGCTAAAATGAATGAAAAGTACGCCATAATGACCCCTTTCGATATTACATCCAAGGTGTTGGGACCATACTTGTTTTCCGCTACTGCGCGTGAAACCCTTGGTGAAAAAATGGAGTATTATTTCCAAGATCACTCTTTCGTACCTTTATTCATCCAGGTAAAACGCATATCCGGGGGGTTGGAATTTGGCTGACGTTTCGAAATAGGAGAATTATCTCAAAACGCAGCCCGCTAAGGTACGGAACTTGGAAGGTCCTGAGAAAGAACTTAAGCAACTTCAACTCATGGACCGAGCTGCGTCATCGATTTCCGATGGTGATTTAGTCGATTCACTTATTCATGGGTGAGTGCTATTTGATTTTACTGGGTTCTATATCCTGATACATGATTTCTACCAGACCAGAGCAACATTGGAGTCTTATGCCCCTTCATGCCATATGCTCTACCGTCCTTCCAGCCTCTTGTCTTTATGGTGCTGGAGCGCATTATGGTGGTCCTAATTCTATGACATTCCCTCAGTTAGTTCATGTTTTCGTCATGTGCTTCTTACGCTGATTTTTACCCTCACCAAATAGATGGTTAGGTCAAAATTCTAAACAGAATAAATTGGCTCGTCAACTTGGCGACGTACAAGTCCGTATGAGACTAAAAGTTTCAGGCGACAAGTCCGAGATTCGTCAAACTTATATCCCCTCATTATTCCCGTATATTGTGAAACCCCTAGTAGAAACTGGCGCAGTAAGTGTTTCAGTTCGTCCCTATCCTGTGTAGTGATTCACATCATTTTAGAGCGCCGTTGATGAGGTAATTGAACGGATGGACGAGTATTTCTTGTCCAAGGATGACTGGGATACTGTTGTTGAACTTGGCGTTGGAGATAATAAGGACGATTTGGTCACTAAAAAGATACCAACTGCAACGAAAAGTGCTTTCACGAGAAAGTAAGCAAACTTGCTCTATTATGAAACATCGCATTAATATTATTGGACAGATATAATTCCAGTGAACATCCAATTCCTTTCCACAAAGCGCAAGACCTTGGTAAGGCTCCAAAGAAATTGGCTGGGGGACCAGCACCAGATCTTGAAGAGGCTTTCGTAAGTGATCATACCTTTTGGGTGGACACCGGAAACATAACTCACGTAATAAATAAATAGATCGAAGATATTGTCGAGGATGAGGAAGATGAAGTTAAGAAGGATAGTGATGATAATGATATTTCTGGGGACAAACTTATTCATGCCGCAAAACCTAAAAAGAAAGCGGCTGCAAAGACAGCAAAACCAAAGGCTGCATCTAAGAAGGCTGCGAAAACGTGATGTACCCTTTCATCTTAAATGCTTTCTTGCTTGTTTCGTGACGTCATTGATTTCTATGGGTTTTCCTTTGTTTCCCTTTGTACAGCATACAAGCGTGTTGACCACATGCTTTTTAATGTGAAATATATCCGATTATATAAGCGCTTGTCGCTTACGATTTCCTTCGTGATATGCGCTAGTTCCTACATACCTATCCTACACCAACATGAGTATCACCACTGAAGACCTGCCTCATGATATTGTAGAGGTGATATTTCGTCATGGTTGTATGGCCTCTAAAGAATTTGCACAAACTCTTTGTAGCGTCTCATCATGGACCCGACGATTAGCAGGACCTTTCAAGTTTTCCACTTGCACCTTCAGCACTTTAGGATCTCTCCTCTCTTTCGAAAACGCAGTCAGACCATTTATAGGCGATGCTCACGATTTCCATCCTGCTCGCTTCCTTGTTAAAAATCTTTGGATAGGACCAGTTATCAGCCGGGTCAGTGCGATATATCGACATTGCCCAAACCTTGAATACTTGAGTATTCATGAAGAGAATTTACATTGGCTTTTACGGGCACCTTTTCACGAAGCACAATCGACCCAAATCCAAACTCCACCTATACCTCTGTTACCATCCAACGACAACACCAATAACCAAGATTTCCACCTGTGGCTCATACGAGGACGAAATTTCAGATTTTCCATGTATTCCGACACTTTCCAAACATCACATCCATCTCCTTTATTTTCCAGAATCACACATCTCCGATTAGATACAGGTTATGATTTGATAAAGAGTATTCAACAATTCACGAGGCTTTCACATTTGGCTATTGTTTATGATACTTCTCCACGTTTTCGTTTGGGTTCACTTTTGGTTGAAATGTTACAAGTACACTTTGCTCCGAATTTGAAGGAATTTGTTATTATCATGTTGGTGGATAATGTTAATACGATGATGACACAAACTTTATCTTGGGTTGAAAGATTGGAGTTTCCGAAGAATGTTAGGGTTCTGGCTTCGAGGGAAGGAAATATGCAGAAAGAGTGGCAAGAGGAAGTTTTGTTTGGGAATAGTATTTGGAAAAAGGCTGAAGTGCATACGAAGGAAACTCTTGGTGAGTGATTGGTTTTCTTTTTTTTCTTTTGTGTAATAGGTTTATTTTGGGATGTTCATTTTGCTCACTATTACTGCGTCGTTTCATTTATTGTTTGCTTCTAGATTCTAGAGCTGGGTTTTGACCAAAGTATAGTCGGATAGGAATAATAAATAAACTCTGCTTGTAACATAAGTTAAAATGTCAATATCTCACGATATACCCGGGTGGATACTAAATGAAACATCAACAGCCTCGGGTAGCAATGACAACATAAATTATATGAAGGATTTTCCGGGGTTATCTCCGTCCTCTCTATCTTCTCCCAGCTCCAAGGCTCGTGAACGGGATCGTCGGAGTTTGCAAAGGGTTCGAACATTCGAAAGTAGCTCCACTACAGTGTTAAAGACACTCGTACTATCAACGCAACATAAAGTATTTATAGGTGCTTCTTTCGTTGGCAATAACAACTTTGTCGTAACTCTCGGAGGTGAGCTTAGTTGGCATGTACCGAGGGCCAAGGATGCTCAGTCTGCTGTATCATGTGTAACGTATTAACTACAAACCTAAACTCTCATTGAATGTGTCAGTATATTTAAAGTTTGTTTTGATAATTCTGTTACTTATCGTACGTTAATTCTTGATCGTTAAAACGTTGAAATCGCATATGCATTACCGACTTCGAATACTTTGTCCTTATGCTTATCTACCGACTCAGCCGAGCAACCCGAGCTGAGGGCCGCATAAAAATACCATTTGCACCGGAAGTTGTGCCAAGCTAACAAGAATTGGCATATAGTACATAACAAGGTACATTAAACATTTATTTTTCTAATTTCCTCACCAGTCAGAAAAACCAACCAATTTACCATCCCAGCCCCACCAAATCATCTCATCGTCTTCACAAGTGACTACCTCATCGAGTTCCACAGTTGGTTCTCCAAGACCATTCCTTGGTGTGATCCATACGCCTTCTACTTGTTTTTTCGACTTTGACTTTGTAGTGGGGTCCGATTGGGTAGGCCATGATTCCTTTAGAAACTCTGAGAGTATAAGATCCATTTGTTTATTCATATTTTGACGTGGAATCCAAGATGGATGATTGAAACGTCTGGGCGCGCGTAGTATTATGTGTATTTGTGATGGAGCTGGAGCAGTTAAAAATAGTAAGTGTATAGAATTCGAAACCGGCGGGGAGAAGAACGTACACATTTCATTCGACATCCCATAACCGTTCGCATCTGCAGCCGCAAGGATGCGAGATAGAAGACGCTCGGCATTTTGAAGGAAGCGCTGTTCTTCAGCATATGTTCGATGTACAGGAACTGTCGGGAGACCTGATTTGGGAATATCGACATGTATCTGTGGGGTGTCATTTGAGGTTTCCTTATGGCTATGATTTCTTTGATCATCATCTTTGCTATCTTCTTCGTCGCCTATAGACTCGCCGTCTTCATCGCCTTCTGTAAAGCTCTTCTTCTGCTTCTGCGTCGTCTATGGAATCTTCATCCGAATTATCACTGTTTTCTTCTCCCTCATCAGATTCTGACCCATTAAACGACGCTTCATCTTCACTATCTTCAGGAAGTTCTGCCTCTCATCTTCACATTCCGCTTGATCTTCAGTCCGCGTTCCCCAGACATGGGTAAGAAAACCATCAACCGCAAGTATAACTTTAGATTTTGCTGTGCCTAGACTTGGGCCGATAAGAATCGCAAGGTAAGCACGGTCTGTAGCACTATGCCCTTCTCGAGTTCGTTTTGCAAATGCAGTTGATAAAGACGTGAAAGTGGAGACGAAGTGAGATGTTAGAATATCATAGGACACGAGAAAGTCAGTTTTCTGTTTCGCAGCTTTTGTTTTTCCCTACATCACAATCAGATCTCTCTGAAGCAAAAGATGATATTAAAACACATACATTTCTATTAGCCATTCTTGCAAGCTGTACCACAGGTCTGTTGTTGGTGTTCCATTAGAATGGCGTCGAGATCAAGCCACGGTAGTGAGACTGACAGAGGTATCTGATTTTTAAGAAACAATACATGGCCAAGTAGACTTGTCGCGAGTCTTGACGCGATGATGTCTGTAATCTCCCCTACATCAAGGGATACTACCGGGATTTTTGATGTAGTTTCCAGAAGTTCTTGGCTGTTGTGACCGTCCCCATCCCGAGCCCTAGTTCCGAGTGATGAAGGAGCTCCAGTGAAAGACTCAGGTACCATTTCCAAACTTATTTGTGTCGCTCAACTTGTTTTGTCCTTGTCTGTATTACATAATACCTTGGCCACGTGCGGGGTATCGATCTTGACGTTGCTTCTCGTCCTCTCACGTTCTAAAAAAATAATATGAAAATTTGGTATCCGCTGGGGATTTTCTTCCTAACCAGAAACCATTCAAAAATCGTGGGTTAACGTCTAACTTGATTAGTGAGCTTTTCTACCCGAGATGATATTGAGTCTTCTTTAATATTCTGATGTGTTCATATGAGCGCTTGAACAAATGTTCCAGGCACGTATAACACAGTAAAAATAACATACCTGAAATTTGATTATCATCATTAACAACAGGTCTAGAAATTACCACTCACTATAATGGAGCTGAGTCACAAAACCACATCTTATTTGGAGGGAGGCCGGTATCACCATTCAATATCCTATCAACACCACTATCTCGCCATTAAAGATGTACCATGATACAGCCACTTGCCGTCAATGCGTCAAATGAATCAACGGCAATTTTCCCATATGATGTGCTGACCGAATCCGCAAAAGGTTGTGTCATAGTTACCTGCAGACACTTGGTCCCGATCATCCGACACTTGTCAGATAATAACCTCGGGAGATGTGGGTTCTTCTTATATTCAAATTACAGGAGATCACAGATTCCCATCAGGGAATTCGGTTCAGGGAACTCAAGTCTCAAGCTCAAGTTTAGTTCGGAAGATGTACTAAGCTCGCGGTGAAAATTGTGTCTGATTTGGGTATATACACGTCAAAATATATTCCCTGCTTTCCGAAACGGAAGTACCTGGAACCTATAAAGGTCCTCGCCTCCGTGTTATATTCAAGCCAACTTCCTACCCCACTTCCCACACCATTGTTACTCATGGCTGCTTTAACAGGAGATTCCACTGCTCTCATTACTATCATTGCAAACGCAACCAGTATAATCGAGGGCTACCACAAAGAAAGCTCTAAGCCCTTCATTCCCTCCCTCGACGATACCAGCCCGCATCCACTGGATAATGAAGTTCTGCCTTTGAAGGTTAAAGAAGCTGTTCAAATGCTTGAGGGAGCTTGTACGCAACTATGTGCCACAGTTACCCGCCCAAGTAATACAATTGTTAATGTCAGTCTCATACTCTCCGTGGAACGGGGAAAGAAATTTATTAAATCTTGGCTTTACAGAGAATGATGAACGTAAATACTCATCTTTACTTCTTTTCTCCATTTAGGAAGGAAAATCAAAATGTTAGCTGACATCTTTTGTAGATATACCAACCAGCATGTCTCGGGGTGGCATTGAACGCAAAGATCGCCGATATTCTCTTAGAAACCTCGTGCGGGATGCACGTAACCGAGATTAGCAAGAAGAGCGGTGTCGAACCACGCAAACTCGCTCGTGTACTCCGCCTTCTGAGCTCACAGCATATTTTCCGTGAAGGTCGTAACTCTTTCATTGAAAGTTCTTGGTTAATATTAGACTTACGCTACACTATCTATATCTGACAGTATCAAATGACATATTTGCCAACAACCGACTCAGTATGCAACTCCTCCAATCAAATCCATTGCATAGCCTCGGCCAACACTTGTAAGCTTTGTCGGACTCGTGACAGCGGTTAAATAAAACTAACGACATCATCGATGATTGATTGTGCATGTGAAGTACTGATGAAGATAGTAAAGCCACAACATTGTTAGCCGATACTCTTCTGGATCCGGAGATCGGTCATTCGTATGCTGCTCAACATTCCCCATTCAATCGTTCAACTTCATACCCTCACCCACTATGGCACTATTATGAGGAAACAGAGAAGGGTGCAATTCAAGGAGCTAGATTTGCTATTGGAATGGTTGGTTGGAATGATGCAATTGACGCAAAAACTATTGTTACAGGTCAGTTGTTTATGTATATCATCAGCCAAAAACTGATTGCAAGCAAAATCTCAGAATTCCCTTGGGATCAATTACCCAAAGGAGCTACTGTCAATGATGTTGGAGGAGGATGGGGTCATATTGCCATGCAATTATATAAGAGATACCCGAACCTATTGCTAAAAGTTCAAGATTTACCAGAACGTGTCGAACAAGCAAAAACTCAAGTATGGCCAAAGGAATGCCCGGAAGCTATTGCAGACAACAGAATTGAGTTTAAGAAACTTGATTTCCTTCAAGAATCACCTATCCCCAATTGTGATGTTTACTTGGTTGGTCATTTTTCTATCTGAAGGTTATAAAAGGTTATTGATATGAACGAACGTTTATCTCCACAGCTTAAAATATTATGTTCGTCATTTAATCTCCTTGTTTCTTCCTACCTAACAAGCTCACATAATCTATAGTCACAGTTGGCCAGATGCCACAGCGACACAAATATTAAATAACATCAGCAAGGTAATGGGGCCAACAAGTCGGATATTAATCCGTAAGTGTTATCATAAGTCATAAAACTCAAATTCTAATTACAACTCTAACATCAACTTCCTCTTCACACAGACGAGTATATTGTCCAAAGCGCAAGTCGAGTTCCAGAAAAAGAAGCACTTTCTACTCAAGCTCCTTTACCTCTTCTCCCCAATTATGGTGCTGGACGCTCACGTCAATATAACCTTGATATGGCCATGATGGTCATGTCAAATAGTGAGGAACGTAGATTAGACTCCTATATCAAACTTGGTAAAGCTGCTGGATTAGAATTTGTTCAATTATGGAATCTTGGCGAGATGGATGCTATCGAATTCCGTCTCGCTAATTAGGATGGGGTCAGCAGCTGTGGCATAAATGTAAATGTAAATGTAATTCTATTTACTTGGATTTTATATTATTACTATTACTTCAGTCTCTTTTTTCTCTCGTGTGAAAACGAGTATTCATCATCATATCGTAGCATCAGTAAGTATTATATCTACGTCATGTTTAAAGTCCAAAATTTCGATACAAATAAAATCCTATCCCAACACATCTGGACTAGACGCCGACGAACCCGGATATAAACCTAACCGATTATCCTCAGGAAGTAAACGTACACCAAATCCAGACCTACGCGGACGCGAAGTATTCCGACTACGAGGTTCCGGCGGAGGTTCTTCTCTTCTCCTCCCATTTCCACCAACAGAAATACTTCTATGTCTTTCTCTTCCTCTTCTCTCAAAAGCCGCATCTATTCCTAATACCTTTGAGTGTGAATGTTCATCTTTATCAACCGGAATAGCACTCTGATGATCTCCCACGAGTTGATTGATGTTCCCATTTCCATTATTAACAGGGATTATCTCTCCCAATCTAGCTTGAGGACTAAAGATATTATGTGAACTTCCTCCATGCATCCCATAACTTTTGAGAGTCTTGAGAATCAACATGAGATATATCAATCCCATAAACACGGTAAAAGTGATTGCGATTCTTGGCCCTAGAATTTGAGTTCTCGATAATCGAGGTCTTGTTTCTGGATCTGTTTCAGAACCTGTACGCCAAACGTAACTGAGAATAGAGAATATGAAAATAATCATGGACCTAGAAAAGTGACGATTTGAGATTGGTTGGATTAAAATTGATTAATTAAAACAATAATAGGCGTGAGATGTGAACTTTAAAAAGAACCACAGAAACTTACCAAGCGAGCCATACAGCAGGCATTGCTAAAAGTACCCACACATTCCACAAAATGGCAGTATTCGTCCTTCTTGCTTCCTAAATTTCCAAATCTCAATCAGTTCAATCAGAAGAAGGTGGCAGATTGAATAACAGGAGAGATAGAGAATAGAGTATGTGTAAAGAATGGTATAAAAGTATACGAACCTGTGCCCACTTCGAAGCTCGAATCATACTTCTCATAGTCCCAAAACGTACAATAAACATACACCCGTATGTTAAACTCATAAGTGCGCAAATAAGTGACAGGATAGCGGCTGTCCGAGTTATTGGGTCTGCTTCTGCAGATGGAATTTGAAAGATAGTCAAAATAGCACTGTGAAAACGGTTGATTGTTAGCTTTATTGAATCTGTAGCATGCGAAAGAAACGAAGAATATGGATAGATTAAAAGTTGAAATTGTAAAAATATTACTGGGGAAAAAAAAGAAAACACTCACGAACAAAGAAGAGCAGATACCACGTTCAAAGTCTTCCACTCTCTTAATAAAGAATCAATAAAAGCTTCCCAAGAACGTTTAAAACGTAAAACCCTAGGTGTAAGTGTAACAATTGGTGGCGTAACCGGAATACTATTATCCTCTTGCTGATGATTTTGTTGTGTATTACGTCCAGGAATATGAATATGACCAGACGTCAAAGCTGGTACCATGCCAATTTGAGTTGCCAATTCCACACCAGCACTTGTTCTTATAGGTCCAAAAGTAGCATATCTATACCCATTTCCATGTTCCTTCCCATCCACATGTTGTGGCTGTGGCGCCGACACAGGTGTAGCAGTTGGCATATGAAAATATTGAGGCTGATATTCTTCTTGAGGCGTCCCATTCATCCCACTACTTCCACTCTCAATCATTCTTTCAACATCCGGTCTACTAACTTCCGCCTCCATAAATATCCTCGCCACTCTTGTGAAATATAACGCAGGCAATCTTAACAAAAAGTTAAGATAAATATATCTAGGTAAAACGTCCGCCACGAATATATGAAGATGGTCACAGAAATCTTTGATTGATGAAATCCTTAACACATCATCACATACTTCAGCTCCACTACCACTGAACGATGAACTTGTTATACTTGTAGAAGCGAGTTCGATATCAGGAGTTGTGGTGGGACGTTTCCTATGGAAACAAGAGCATGAGGTAATATCAAATGAGATCTTGGATTTGAAAGGATTAATAGGGACGAAGGGTTCTTCGCGTTCTGTATGTTGATTACTATTATGTCTTCCATGGAAACTATTGGAAATTGATTGAATGAATCGAAGAGGTGACACTGCACGAGAACGTGAATTGGAAGGAGAGGGAGAACGTAAATGTTTTCGGTAATGATGATGATTATTCGAATTGGAGTTGCCGGATGAACGAAATCCAATGGGTGGTGGTGGGGGAGGATCACTGCCAGTTCTCGGACGTACAAATGCTAAATGTTAAACTTTGAGTAACAGTAATAAAAAAAAAAGCCTTATCCAAAAACAAAAACGTACCTTGACCTCGACCAATAATAGATGACGAACTAGTAGTATTAGCTCTTCCTCTAGTAGGTGAATTCCCCTCTGAAACGCAAACTCTAACATTCGGGTTCGGGTTCGGGTTCGGGTTCGGGTTCGAGTCCGGGTTAGCATTAGGATTTGGGGTCGAGTTCGTGTTCGTACGATGACTGCGAAGACTGTCAAATTTATCCTTCACTTTACGTAAAGGAGAAATATCTGACTCGGAAGCAGAGACTAAAAACGATGGAAAATTGAGTAACGATCCATCCAAGCTTCGTCGATGATAGTGTCGTTTTGTACTTGGATTCAAAGTTGAGGTCGGATGTGCATTGGTGTTGGTATTGGTGTTGGAGTTGGTATTGCTATTGACATTGGTATTAATCGAAATTCGATTCGTAGTAGTTCTTCGAGGAGATGGACTACTAGTAGATCCTTGAGGTAAAGCAGATAATTTATCTGATGTAGAAGTAGCACTTGAAGCTAAGTTAATGAAAGAAAGTAGAGATAAAAATAAAATTAAGACGCGTCAGTGTATACTCTTTCTTTGAAGTTGTATAACGAGAGAAAAAAGACGCGCATACATTCAGTAGAAGAGGATTGATGTTCATCTAAAAAAAAAGAAAACGGGTCCAATAAATCAGTTAAATCCAAAGAATATCAAAAATAAAAACAAAACATGAAGTAAACACTCACCTCCATCTTGATCAACCAATCCTTGAACCCTATCAATTCCAGGAAACGGTATCATCATATCCGCAACCTTTAAACTAAAAAGCAAAATCAGGAAAGGCGGGGAGGGTGGTAGGGGGGATGGAGAGGATAGGAGAGAGAGAGAGAGAAGTAAGAATCAAGTAGTGACACAAACACTTAAAGAAAGAAAAAACCTAAAACCAATTCAATATGAGTAATCCTCTCCCACTTCACTTTATAAACCCTTTCTCCCCCCAAAAAAGCCCATTTTACCCTCCGAAAGCACCTTGACTTGACAATATTTTTTTGCTCATGCCTCGATAGCAGTGCAATACAATTACAACTCTCTCAAATCCAAAAAGAGTCAACAGTCCACACACAACCCTGTATAACTGAATTACTTTTAGTTCCCCTAGTACAAGACAAGCGCGCCTCAAAGCGCAACACTTCCTTTTCCGGATCCGTTTCTCTTCAATACGTAGTATTGTGTACGAGCACGTAGGCGAGGGACTGTCAAGACTTAAAAAAGCCAGGAGATCCCCTAGAGGCCCGTGGTCCCGATTCTAAAATTATTGCACGGTCTCTTTAACGCTCAAAGCGGTGAAGGGTGAAGCGCTGAAGCAACATTGTACCCTCAAAATAGAGAGACTTAGACTTTGTGCCCGGTAAAATGAATGCCGAACCTGTCGCCCGAGGAACTATAACCATAATAGATAATTGCCTGACTCGCAATGTAGTAAGAAGCTGTAGGCGGGTAAAGAGCTTCCATTGTTGAGCCTTTTTTTTTCCTATGGTAACAGAGCCAGCGGAGTTACTTGTTGTTCCCATGTCCCGATACTTTATGCATCATAACGCGTGGCGGGGCGTATTTACAGAAACATTGTACTTGTGCTGTGCAATAGTACAATTGGCAAATGAGTCGAAAACGCCATTAATTCGGAGCTTTCCGTTTTAGGTGTTGTTGCTGGGGCAAGAGGTCGACAGCGTGAGGTCCTAATAACAGCAAACACTTAACGTCATCACAACCGCCAGTAGTTTGGGACTAATTGACAAGCC
Source organism: Coprinus comatus (assembly GCA_034638255.1). NCBI lineage: Eukaryota > Fungi > Basidiomycota > Agaricomycetes > Agaricales > Agaricaceae > Coprinus > Coprinus comatus. The sequence goes on from JAWPGT010000035.1 coordinate 107,288, forward strand.
ATTCAAGATATGCAGTGCATTGTTTTAAAAACTAATGTTATTCTCTAGACAATAGATGAGCAAAAATGATTCATTACTTCACAGCAGACAAAAAATTATTTTGTTCACATACCCAAAAAAAACACCAACATTCTCCTCGAATATTCCTAAAGAAAAGAAAAGACAACGACAAGGTTCTCTCAAGCCTGTCCCCTCCTCATCAAATTCCTCCTAACCCTTCTCCTTTCCGCTCCAAGCGCCCCATCACTTCCACGTCCCCATCTCAAAAATGGTACCTTCATTTTCTCTACACCCGCAATATCATTACCATCACCTCTAAAATCCAACATTCCCCAAACAGGTAACTCCATCTCCCCTTTCACCAAAACCCTCATTCCATTTAAAAATGATGGCGGAACAGGTGTAAGTAGATGAAGTAAAGATGTCTCTGAATCAATCCCTCTTATCAGAGCAATTCCCACACAAGTCGAATCGGATGGAGAAGGTGGAATAGAATTTTGAATATATGGTAAACTTGTGCCAGCTGATTCCGAATTGAATTCACCGGGCTCATGTATTGAGTAAGGGTAATCAGCCCGAACAAGACCCACAAGTGCACCATTAAGAACACGTACAACTTCTTCTGAAACCACATCTTCGCTACCAGAACCTGTCAAAATAACGCGATCCACCGCTTTCTGCGAAGCTATTTCATAAGGTGGAACGGCACATAATGGAAGTGATGTATCCCATTGCTGCGCCGTTACTTGCTCCAATTCATTTGATATTGAATTTGGGAATACCGCGTGGAAATAAGATAGAATGGATATTGTGCGATGATCGGCAGCGGTAAAATTCATTGTGAGTGATGAAAGCGGCGCTGGTTCAAGTACATGTGCACTTGTCGCCGGTAGAGCAAATTCATCCCCTTGGAACTCGAAGACTTGTCCTGGTTCGAGTATATCTTCAATTTTCTGGTTGAGATCCGCTCCTAGCCCTTTAAACCAACCCATGGTGTTCACAACCAGTGGGATTGAATCAGAAATCCGTGAGTCATTCTCTTCGTGTTCTAATAAGGGGTTGTGGATATCAAGGCGGTATTTTTGTACAAGGTTTTGAATGGCGTCAATATAATGTGAGGGGGAAGAACGAGGAGTAGCTGATCCAATGTAGTGAGAACGGATGGGTAATGTAGGGTGGGTGAAATTAGGGCCAAGAATAGGGTAGGAAATCACATTGAGTGCAACCAAACCTCCAGGGGTAAATTCGGATTGACCAAGGTCGCACTCCAAGTACGCAACACGTTGGTATCGTGTGAGCAAATTATTGAGTAGTGTTCTTGTGAACGTGCTCTTGCCACACTTTTTGGGTCCTTTCACAAGGAAAATCGGATTTGAAGGTTGGAGGGATAGAGCGGTAGACCAAGATTCAGGGAGGATGAAGGGACAAATATCTCTCGTCCGCTGTCTAACCTTGAAAATAATGTCAGCGTAGTTCCAGTAGTGAAAATTCAATTCAACCAACCAAGTATAATCCATCTATTTGGAAAGGTGCCGATATCGACTCTTCCTGAGAAGCGGATGGCGCATATATGCGCTCAAAAGTATTACAAACGCGTCCAAGGCCCTCTACGCCAGATTTCAATTCTTGCAGAACGAACACAGTTGATTGTGAACCAGGAGGTAGGGATATAACACGACGAAGCGGGGTGACGTCTGTCGCAGACATACTATCCCCGTAACAGTGCTCAAGAACAGGTAGCGGCGAGGACCTTGGTGCAAAAATATTATGAGAGGTCAAAGAAGGCTTCAACGTCACTCCGTTGAGTGAAATCGTGCCAACCAAGAGGGTTAACTTGCATGTCCCAAGAAGACACAACGTCTCCGTATGTTTCATAACAACAATCGTTCCTTTCGTATCCACGTCCAATCCTAGTTGTCTAAGCTCTTCAGATGACGACGGGTATAGATTTTGACCCAACATTGGGGTGAAAGTTGACAGTGTAGCGCCAATATTGGTATCCACGGTCCGTGCATATCTCGAAGGAACATCAATCAAATCTGTATCCACCATCTCTGTCGCATCCTCTTCCTCCGAGGACGAGTCATTTCCGTCCAAAGGTCTGCTAGGTGACCATGCTCGTTTTCGTTGTTGTCGTTGTGGAGTCGGGACCGAAATCGAAGTTGAGACAGGAGGCTGTACGATCTCAACGATGTCAGATTCTTCGTCTGATAACACCTCTATGACAGATTCATTGTCAGAGCTCGAGTCAATAACAATCACGTCTTCTTGTGTTTTGAACACATCGGTTATTATTGGTGTCTTCGAAGGTGCCGAATTCGGTTTTCTGATAGGTTCTTGTTTTCGTTTCTTGGAAAGAGGACTCGAGCGTTGAGTAGAAGATTTACGTTTCGGGGAACGAGGTGTAGAGATTTTTGTCGTAGTAGCAGATATAATTTGTTCCTGTTGTTGTTCTTGTTGTTCTTGTTGTTGTAGTTGAAGCGCCCTGGCTGCTTTGCGAGCAGCAACAGCGCTAATCATAATTTTACTTTAAGAAATGAGGTTACAGCCAGGGATGAGCTGAACAGGTACTCACCAATTATGAACAACAATGTCAATGCCAATGTCCAAGGATCAAAAAAATCAAAGAACCATAATTTCATGCATTGCCAAATAGGGAATCAAAAAATCAAAAAATATTAAATTACAAAAAAAATATTAATCTCTCCCAAACCCAAAATAACAGTTTTACAGATTACTGTACTTCTACGATCCAACATCTACACTCTTCTTTGAAAAAAAAAGACGACGAAGAAAATGGCCGAAACTCAAACTCAAAAACCTTCAGAACAATCCATCCTCTTCGCTCGTGGAGTAATTTCCAGATTAGCAATATGGGCAACACTTCGAATCGCAGTACAAGAAAATTGGGGAGGTCCAGATTCTAAAGCAAAATCAACATGGATTGCATCCGAAATCGTAAACCAATTTGAAGAACAAATAGAAGAACCAGATGAACAATATATTGAAGAATTACTTTTACAAATTATGGCAGATGAATTTGAAGCGGTTTTGGAAGATGATAGTGCTGCTAGTGTTGCTAGGGATGTTGTAAGAATTTGGGTAGAGACAAGGGAGGGGAAGGATGCACTTGTGAAAAAGTTTGAGGAATTGGCGGATAAAATTAAAGGAACTAAGATTGAGGCAGAGATGAAGGTCGACAGTGAGGATGATGACGAAGATTGGGATGATGAGGATGAGGAGGACGAGGAGGAGGAGGGTGCTCCACAGCTTATTGCACATGCTCCACCGCCACCTAAGAACGAACCTGAAGTCGACGAAGATGGGTTTACAATGGTCAAAGGAAAAGGAAAAGGCAGGAAATAGGGTTCGTGGATATTCTGTATAATAAATCTATCTAACGGTACTCAATGTAGATATATACTTTTGATACCACTATATGTGCTGTATGTTGTACTGATTTAAATGTAGGAAAAAAAGATTTAAAATATCGGGAACCAACTCTTTGTGTCAATCTACAAGGCTACAACTGCTATTACAGCCGAATCGCCGATACAAAAACAAAAATAAATAAATAAAACATCTGAACACCAAGAGAGAAGAGACGAAGATGAAAAACTCTGGCATAAAAAAGGACCCGCCCCTAGCGTCGAATGATAAAAAAAGTCCAAAAGATACATTCTTGGATACAAAATTCCAACCACAACCACAATTCCACTTCAAAAACATAAAAAGTCCCAGCTCGCTTCGATTGTAGCCATATTTCATGACAACGAATCACGTTCAGTCGAGTTCGAATTCCCCAGAAGGGAGTCAAGCTACATAGTGAGTAGTAGACTAGCAAAACCAAATAAAAACCATATAACAAACTCAGCTTACATTCAACACCTCATCCCCTCCATTCCCAGTTCCAGTTCCATTCCCAGCCCCAGTTCCCGTCCCGGCTCCCGTGTCTGATCTCATGGTACCAGGATTCGAATTCGATTGACTTTCGGAACTTGCAACAGCCTATACAAAAAAAATAATTGATCATGAGATCTAACCCACATACGGACACATATATATGCAATTTATCATGTGAGGGGGGATGGGAAGGAAGGTTATGATTGAAAAAAGAACAATCAAAATTTCAGATATGGGTACTTACCGTATCCCTCTTCGTAAGAACCGATTGTGAAGCAGACTTCTTCGATGTAGACCCATTAGAATTACTTGGCACAACTCCTCCAGCAAATGGTACTTCATCTCTCGGAACGATATCAATAAGAAAATCAAATTGGTCGGATTTGCTGAGTGCTTTTGCTATATCAGATCGTGATAATGTTCTTCGTTTATTTGAGTCTGCAATGATGAATGCTCTTGCTGTTATCTCAGCAATGAATACTAAAAATAAGAGATAGATCGAAAAGAAAGAAGAAAAAAAACACGTCGATTAAAACACGAATAATAATAATCAATAATGAAACTTCAACTCACTTTCGCAAGCTTTGCAGAATAGTATGGGAGCTGAAGTGGATAATATACAGAGGGATCAGGACGTCATGTCACACAAAAAAACGGAGTTAACCATTGAAAGAACAATGTACCGTCAGCTGCTATCATCTAATTCAATATCTTCCTTAAGCAAGCCATAACCTTTTGACAGGAAAAAAGAAAAATAACAACCAATCATCTTTCTTACCTTAACATCAGGATCACTCTTCATAACTTTTTTAATTCTCGCCAAGGGTAAAGGAGGGTGTCTATAATCTGGAGTTTCTTGTTCCGCCGCATTGATTTGCTTTTGCCAAAATGAACGTAGAAAATCGTTTAAAGGTTCTCCAGGTTGTACGTATGGTGGTGGTTGTTGGGTGGGCATAATGGGTGAGAGACTGTGAGAGGTTGGTTTTAATCAAAAGGATTTACTTCTGGTCCATTTCGGGTAGAAACCAACAACGGTCACACACACATAACAGTTGGTACCTGCTTATGTCAGCTTATGACCCAGTCCCCTTTTTTCCTTTCTCACCTTGCTGCAGGGTTCTCTCCCTCAATCCGAATCACTTAAACATATGATTAAAGCCTACAATCACTTAACTGTTCATTGGTACTCTTTGAGAGAGCGCTGGTAGAAACAAATAATTCGTAGACTAGTACTATTAAACAAAAATAATGAGTGAACCATAAAGAATCAGAGCTGAAAAGAAGGGTTTACAATAGTACACGATTATACGAATAATATCTGACATCAATAGTACATGACATGACACTGAATATCGAATGTTATAATACATTTTTTGTGTGGGGTGTGTGTGTGAATGTCCAAAGAGAAGTGCAAAACGTTCAGGGATATCATAGATTATGTTCAGCAACGTGTCGCATGATGATTAAAGTCGCAATAATTTCTGCCAAAAAAAAATACAACAAAATATATAATCAGTACAAACCCTTCTTTATGAAATAAAGTTTCGAAAAAACAAGTGATAAGAACTCACCCAACGACAAATGCGCAAACGGCTCATAAATCGTCAACGTATTCCCCGAAACATCAAACGTGTTTATATTAGGAGCTTTTAAATCATAATGCGCAACCAAATAATTTTCGTTGGTCGTACACTATAAAAACAAACACAAAGAGTCCAAGTCAGCTTCAGCGAAAACAACGAACGATAACAAAAAAAATGGGGAATTGATGTGTCCGGTCCCGAAGCCAAAGGAGGTGGGGACTCATTCTCAGTTAATTCTACTCACCGACCACTGCTGTTGCTGACCGGCAACACCATGATAACTCCATTTATATTCTCTCCCATCAGAGCCTACAAACTTTCTTGTCAATGATCTAAGAGAAAAAAGGGACACCGAAAAAAGTAAGTAAATCCACATATATCGGAACTGACCTGAGGGAAAAAAAAACTCACGTTCCAAATAACGATGATTTCCGAAGGTATCGCGACATTGCGTGTGTAGCACGATAAGGATGTTTAAGAAATGTTACATTCCCCAATGATTGATCGGGTAAAAATTCGAGCATAACAGAAGGTTCTCTGTTTAATGGTAACGAATTTCGATGTCTTGATGCACGAATTGGCATTTCATAAATATAAGTTGTAGAATGTCCAAGTTGTCGATTTATATGGAAAAACATTCGATCATATATATCGTCAAAATCAGAATTGGTATTGGATCCAGTTCTATCTTCAAGTGCGTATGGCATTGGTTGTGAGTTTATGTGATGCATGTGGGTAGCTTTTTTTAATGTAGGGGAGAAAGGTTGAGAGAGAGAGGTTGAAGGTGGAAGGGAAAAAAGTCAGTCAGTGTCAAGAAGCCTCTTCAGTTGGCTTCTTATAAATCTTCGCCAAGGGTCCCCGAGCCAAACACCGGCGCAGCATACGACAGACATCATTCACAGGGGTAGCCTAGTGGAGGGTGACCAAAGCGATCTACTTTTCGATATAAGTTCTATTTTGGTCCATTGAGTACGGGTTTCCACAATAAACTAAACCAATCTGGTTTGACAATACAAAACCATTACGAAACCTTTCCCGTGCATGACGATCCTAGAATTCAGTCCGTAAAAGGTGAAAGTACTTTCGAAGAGCCGTTATCTCGAACCATTGCTGTAAACTTCCGCTATATATGTCGGGAAATGGCGATATATGAGTTCTTTTTTGCGATAAGTCATGAATATACGTTGAGAGCTTTGTACGTTTGAGATTTAACAGGTAGCTTCCGATGTGTGGTTAATAACGGAGATACAAGATCACCTTCTCAAGAGCTCATGTTCACGCAATCACTCACCAGGTGGCGAACAAAAATAGAATCGTAACAGTTTTCCTTATACGGCTTTGTAAAGTGGTCCGCGGAAAACGTGATTGAGCAAAATCACAACGTTCCACTCCAACAAAAAGAACATCATGGCCAGGTAAGTTAGACTCACGAAGAGTAGAAAGTTAGTTTATGAGGACGTGTCTCCAGGTGTCTCCTATTTCCATTGATTCGCCCCAGAGAAGCACCTTCAGAAGCGCCCTATGACATAGGACTGTGTGTAAGCGAAGCCTAGATAAGCCTCTTACCAACAGTTACCGACCGTTGAGGTTGTCACAAGGTCCGAAGATCAAGAATCCTGATTCCTAACCCCCTTTTACTATTTGTTTGCGCGCAGAGGCTAAAATTAATGAATCGGAACTTTGATCGTTTTCATACCCATTGTTCATAAAACCTGGTAGGAATGAACAATGGCAGGTATGAGCCCTTCAAAGCTTCACAGGATGTTAATTAAGTAAACATTAAGTAAACAAGGTACTATCTGTCCACTAAGCTCTTGGGAAGCGACAGCCCGTCTGAATGACAGCATGATCTGATCATTCAATATTTAAAGTTCAGCGCTGACTCGCACCTTACTTACGGGCTGATGTGTCCACCCGTATTCATACGCATTGGATTTATCAAAGTTCATATTATTCTTGAAACCGTTCAAGTAGATCATGGGTGTTGTTTTCGGTATTTACTTGATCAGAAAAGGCTGTTTTTAGTTGAAACTCAACAACAGTTACACAGGTTTTCACCGGCACCTTTGTTTCCATTTTTCCCTTTTATCCTTCTCAAGGGATTCATCTATCCTACTCGGTACCGGAATTTAACATCTAAGTTTCGCCGGTATATATGCTCTGAGGAATGTGTATAGGTACGCCTGGATATCCACCTCTCCTGAATATGCACATGTATTTCCTTTTCCTTGTTAAAACTCTAAAATTATGGATAACCACAAGGAGAATCAAGAATCGAAAATAAATAAACGCCTACCAAAACAAGAACATCCCATGAGATCCAACCTTGACGCGGATGCTCGGGTATTAACACTTTTAATATCACTTCTAGACCGACCCAAGCCACAGTTCTACCCCAGACGACTCCTTTACTCCCACAAATTTGGCACTCTAGAGCGCAATATATGCGATTCCAGAAGGCCAAGAATCAAAATTCCACAAGATGCTGTTGCGTGTTTTTTTGTGGGAAAAAGGTTCCGCGGTAGCTCCCTCTGCTGATGTAGATGGTTGGTTGGAAAATTTGGTTGTACATGCGCATGTTGAAGGCACCTGATGGATTATTGTGGAGCGCGTTGACCTTTGGGATTTGGTGAGTTTTAACAGGTCCTCGGCCCTGTCCGATCACCAAGAGTTCATCCACGTTGTTTCGGAGCTTGCATACCGCCCACCAACTACAAGCCTGTGATGAAATGTTAGTATATAGTACATGCTTTTCTTTCAATGGAGCACTAGTGGCGTATAGTACCAAAAATCCGAGATTGCCAAGTTAGTGGTTACTTGACTCTTACATGAAGGACCTTAGAATAGCACAGGTGTAACGTGAATATATGGCCGCCTGGCGAAATGGCATCGCGTCTGACTACGATGACATCGAAATCAGGAGATTGCAGGTTCGACCCCTGCGGTGGTCATTTTTCTCGTCCATTGTTTTTTCTTGGATAGTACCAACACCGCCTTAACTTGCTCATCAGGTGCCAGGTCAATAGCCACTCAGTCAAAGCATTGTATCGATAACAACGGTTGTGCGTACGTGAAACCTTTGAATATGTACTAGGCCCCCTTAAATTTAACAACTCCTCCGATGCATTGCCTCGATGTGTCGATTGAGGCTATATGATATTTCCTTTATCAACCTTGACCATTTGATCGCTTGCTATTTTCCGTACGAGATATTACTGCATATAGCAACAATCCTAAAACCAAGTAAGAACAATTTCCTCTGATAAATATCGGCCAGTGATAAAACCAGTGCAAAGCTAAGACTATTTCTACTCACGCACGTAAGGATCACTGATTTTACCCCACAGTTAGGGTCAGGTCAAGTCAAAGTTGAACAATGCTCGGGTCTAACAACACACAGGCACACGCCGCACATAACACTGCCATTTGTTGGAATTCTGTTGGAATCACCTCCGACGCATTGGACCTTGTCGTTAACAAGGACATGTGTCATCCATCATATACGCTTTATCTGCATATGATTCAGATGCAGCCGAGGTGTTATTTGTGAACCTGTGCAAAAACCTGTGTATGGGCTTCGTTGTTGACTTATAAAAGTTGGTTTCATACACTCTCCGAATAAATTCACATTCATACTACCCACTTTCTAACTAAAGCAATGACCTCAACATTTGAAGGTTCTACTGTTGTCGGTGACTCTCTTCATCCTGAAGGAAGGGAAAACTCTCCAAAGGATCTTCCGAAATCGAAGGCAGCGGTTTACCCTTTACGCTTTGACAAGGGAAAGGGTATTGATAATGCGGATGATTTTGTTGCTACTATGGATTATACTTTAGAGGAACGACCGTTCTTTGTTCGTATTGGAAACGATGGAGTAACCGCAGCTCTGGAGAAACTTGATCAACAACTTGTTGCAGTACGTGTATCCGACTCAAGACTGAATATGATACTGGGCTAGAGTACTGAAATGAACGTGATTAGGCTAAACGCAACAAAGTATTGTCATCTAAGAACCCTACTGATTGGACTGGCAAGGAAGTTAATCCCGGTCGTTTGGGATTGATCAACCATGGGTATGATAGTATTTCAACAATTTCAATACCGAGTAGCATGATTAATTTGGTATTTCAGTGGGTCACCAAAGATTCTGACGAAGCCTGGACGATATCCCGGTTTCCCCTTGCGGAACTGGTGGGCGAGATCTTGGTGTGGTACCATAGGAGGTATGTACTATCAAGCGCGACCAAACGCGTAGAAGGATAGCTCATTTCAAAATTTAAGCTTCCGATACTGTCATTGAATTCCAAGGCTTGACTGTTGTGCAGGTCTCCCAGAATCAAGCTGCAGTTGTATCTGATCCTCAGAACCACATCTTCGTCATCAAAAACTCAGGATTTGTTGCTTTTGCTGTTGAAGGAACATACGACGTTCTTTCCATTGTTGATATGACGCATTTACCAACCGTAGTGACCGACCCCTTGACGAAAGTCACCCTGGGGTGGACACATGAAGTTCATATGAAGAGTAACATTGGTAAAAGCGCAAGTAAGGACTACATTGTTGCGACATTGTATGTACCTTTTCATCATGAACGTTTCTCGTAACACTTCCTCATCCTATTCTTTCTAGCTTGAACATACCAGCAAGTAACTGTGCAATCTTACAACGTGGTGACGATCTTTTGCTTCTTGGTGCTGGTCAGTCGGTTATCACCAACCCAAGCGTCACTCTGCGGGGCTTGTATACTCAAGGAGAAAACCAACTTGAGATGCCCACGAAGGATATGTGAGACCATCCACCTTTACCCCCGAGGTCTAGAAGTCTAGCATATACTCATACAACAAAAAAAATTCCAGCTTTACTCGTGATCAAGTACCTGTCAGCTTGAGAATCTACCTCAAATGGCAACTAACTGAACCTCTCAAACTGGCTACGCATGGTTACACAACACCTTATGAGGCCCTGCGAGACAAGACACAGTCAATTCTGACACAAATCGTTGCTCACCTCGATTATTCTGCAATGGTGCTTACCTTTCTTCATTGATTTAGGTACAAAATTAATACTAAAGGATTATGTGTAGATCAAACAAAGGTCCCTGGGTCCCGACAATATGGAAGATGGAACGGATGCTCTCCTCCGCATTCTTAGACGCTTTAAGGACCCGAGCAATGGATGATATGCACGAGGCGGCTTTAGAATATGGTATCATCCTTAAGGATCTTGGTAAGTGTCACACGTCTCAAAGATAATTAAGCTCATTTTCGTTTCAGCTGTAATTGACCGTCAATTCAAGGGTGAAATTGCGGCTACTATGGACAAGCTTACCAGTGAGTGTTAGAATTACATATTTATAAAGCCGATTGAACTTACCTATTGTCATTAGCTCGTGCACTTCAAGCACAGGTAGAGGCAGCTGTAAGTTTACTTCACCTCACGAAGATTATGATAGAAAATTAACTCACGGATATAACAGAACGTCGATCGAGAGAACAGTAACAAAGTCAAACAAGAAGAGGGTGCGCTCTCGGTTACACGCATCAAAGCTCAAGCAGCCAACACACAGGCTGATGCGGAAGCATATCGAGTAATTGCAGCTGCTAAAGCACAAGCCGAAAAGACTCGTATTGAAGCAGAAGCTCAAGCAGAAGCAACTAGACTGGCGGCAAAGGCAGAAGCTGATGCTATCTCTCACCAAAGCCCAAGCCGATGGTCAGGTTTCAGATCATTTCGCAAGGGAGATGGAGCTCAGGAGAATAGAAGTGACAAAAGTCCGAGCCTATGGGTCAAGGACTATATTTGTACCTTCCGAGGGACCGGGAATGCAAATGGGGAGTGCTATGGCTGTCGGGATGGCCGCAAGTATGGGATCCGATGTTCGATGTACTTGATTAACGTTTAACGATGACATCCATCTTAACTATTTTTGTCTTGGAAGTTTCTTTCTCGATTAGTATACCCACTCGTTTTCTCCATACCATACTACCATGTCCTCGTGCTTGTATAATTTAATATCGCCGATCCTCAAACCGTTAAACCCGAGAACTTCCTAGAAAAATTGTAGGCATCATCGCAAAAACAACGATAGTAATACAGCGGTACTCTTGACCCTAATAATACAGTAAAATATATACACACACACCAGTTAAATGAAGATCTAATCAAAGAATCCAAATGTTTAAAATCTTGCATTATTTGCGCGACGTTCCACTTCATTCGGATTCCTGAAGTTCAAGTTGCTGACCTGGTTGGGGCGATGAGCACTCCAGCGGTTACTACCTCCGGCTTCCCTGATGTTGAATACGAGCCGATTGATCATGATTGATGTTATTATGTGGCTGAATGATGCTCCAAGCGCTCTCAAGTCTACAGGTGCCACCTAGCAATAAACTCGGAGTTTAGTATGCGCGGATTTTTGAAGGACAACCATCAGGCTCACATAAAAAGTAATGACATTGAACAGATTAGCAAGAAGTATGACAAAGTAATAGAGAGTGCCGTCTCGAACAAAGATATGTAATAGTCTGTTGCGAACAATGAACCAATTGATTCGAGATAAAATGTGGAGGACTGACGAGTGGTGTGCTTCATATAGTATTTTCTTGTCTTGATAACGTTAAAATAAAGATGGCGGAGTCTGTGACCAACGGGGTCACCCAAAGGGATGCTAGTGTTATCTTAGTGTCTATTCCCTTGCTTCCATGCAGTGCTTGACGTACGAAATAGGGGATGGTCGCCAACAAGGATGCAACCTGTATTCGTATTAAGCATTGTGTTCACGTGGCGTATCATGGCCCTATGTTTGTTATAACATACCTATAGCACCAGGGGGTAGACGAGCGGCTAGGATTCAATGCGTTTATACACACTTTTATTCATTACTTGACGTAGTACTCACGGAAGCCCTTGGTTAATCCTAAGAAGGAGATTATTACTTGTGCGACCAACAAGACTCCCAAGAAGCCTAGGACAGCCCGACTTCGACCATACAATGCAAACACTCGAAGGATCATTATCACTGGAAAAGAGTCAACCAAGATATCGTCTAACGCAGCGACTGAATGCGTACTTTCACTGACTATGAGTAAAAGTTAGTTTGTCTTATATAATTGGATGACTTTGCCACTTACTACTAACCAGGATTACAGTCATAATTCCTTCGAAATTAGCTACGTGAATACATCTGTGTTTCCAATTTTTAACAACCATATTAGTCTACTGGGTCCAATACTCACGGCTATGTAGTTTCCAAATGGTAAGTAAGTTGAAACCTTGAAATAAAGCGTCACTTACCCCTGGAGGAATTGGGAGATGAAAGGCTGGTTGAGATTTTCCGTTAGTTCAAGACCGAATATACCGTACAAGGGTCCTACTCGCCAACCGTATCAACCACAAATTGAAGGGGAGTGAGATATCGGTTCATCAGGAATAGCCACGCCGGCCATGATATCTTTTTCTTCCAGATACATTCCACCTAATAACCCGAGGTCAACAGATGTGGGGGAATATGTTGGATGTTTGACGTACTTCTTCATCGAAAGTAATCACTGAATATATCCTATTAGCGCTTTAGTGTGAACATGATAAGTTGTAGGCACCGACTGTAATCATATATAAGAAGGGCAAGGACAGAAACTTCAAAGTATTTCCCCGCCGTCCTGTGACATTGAATGGTCAGTTTTATAGTGCATTCTAGCTCGGATGTCACGCACAGGTGCTCAATACTGGTTATAATGTCTTCTGACGTACCACTCATCGTGGTCGTAACCTCCAGTTAAAGGTGGGGTTGAAGAGAAAAGGATTTTCTATTAGGTACCGCGCAGTGGTTTGATCCATCTGAGTCCGTACCCACGGATTAAATTAGCGCATGATGGAATGCACTGGAGCGCTCACCCTTGATTCATAGTTGAATTCTTACACAGACTGTTTGGTTATAAGCAGCTGACCCGGGTTCCATACCCGGAAGAACTGTTCATCATTCTACTCGGTAGTAGGCTTAGTTGCAACCACACCGGGCTTTCCCAGACATGGTGACGTAAGTGACCTCACGTGGAAAAAAATCTAGCTAAGATTTTCACATGCACGCATAACATAGTCAAGTTGAAAAAATCTTTATAATTTAAGTACAAAATGTGGTTTGCTAGTGATCAGAAGATTATCTGGATGTACACCAGGATAATTTTAGGAAAGTTCAAACTTACTCAACACAAGTACATAACGACGGACCAAGGAATCAAGCATCTATTATACAAAAGCCAACTAAGTTCCGCGATTGGCTGCTGAAAGCCACTTGCCTTATTCAAGCGCCATCAAGGACTACGATTGGTTGGTGAGAATGGCTTGGTTGTGCAACTGGTGCTTCTAGCTTCTAGCCACCTCGAAGGACATCGAGGAGCCACGATCATAGATTAGCTTTAATAGGTTTCATGATTTGTGTAGGTTACTCGGAAATCAATTTCGGATGTTATGTATGGACCTAGTGCATGAGCACGGAGAATTTGCGATTGCTACAACTACATCTCAAGTTGCGACTCGCCTGGTCACCATGTAAGTACTTGTTATTGAAGTTGGAAATGGCAAACACGTGTCGAGAACGTGTGGGGTGGATTGGTGATAACTGGTATAGGGGGGGTGTCCAACTCTTGTATGATAAATGCTCGTGATAAACCTTGTTACTCATCTTCGTTCGCTTTGACCTCTCTTTTTGTTTCTAAGTAATACTTAGTGTTGCATGCCTCAATGTATTCTCAGTTCTCGTTCTTCGACTCGTCTGTGGTTAGTATTTATACCCTTATTTGTTCTACCACCCACTGACTATAACTTTGTAGTCTGATTTATATTCTTGTTACTTGTGCATGGAGTGTAACTGGTTGTAGGGTTACAAGGTAGTTTTACACTTACGATCACGAGCAGGTGAATCTGCACGGTCTCTGTATAGAGATGGAAAAAGGTAAAACTAGGTACATCATAACTAGGTCCAACGTCTTACAAAGGGCGCTGGACAAATAACAATAGGTTGTCAAAAACATAACAATTGACATATATTAAATCATCTACCCGTTACATGGAGCTACAAAATACTTGAAGCTGCTCTCAGTTACCGAGGCTTATGACAGGAACTCAGGTTGGTTCAAGTTATCTGAATAAACCGTGTACCGTGTACGTGGTACTGGTCACACTGGTTTCAACTTGTTACCTTACCGACTGGTAATATATTGAATATAATACTTTCAGGCTCTCCTATGAAAAATAAGAGCGTCAACCCACCATGGTGGTCTCTTCTTCTACAGTGCACATATGCTAAGAGCCGCTTGGATCCTGCAGTGGGCCTAGCAGTATTGATACATAATGTCACCCTGACATCAATGTTGATCCCGCTCCCACATCTGTCCACAAATGTATGTACTCCATCTTTTCCTGTGCTTAGGAAAAGGGCTTGAGGGGTCCTTGCAATACCCTAAAGGCATTCCATTCCTTTTATTATTAATGACCCAGTGTCCTTATCAAGCGTTTTTAAGGATTTGTAAAGTACTTAAGAAGATAGGGCCTATCTTTATGTATCCTCAGTGACAATGTAATGAAAGTATTCACAAATGTTGTATTATTGAATGACAGCAGGGGTTATATAAAATGAAACACGTACAATATCCGGAAATGCAGATGGAGGGATGAAGAAGTCAAAAGCCACGAAAGACCCTCAAAAACCGAAAGCCCATGTTAGAGATCAAAACAAAGCTGTCACCAAAACTAGAGCGTTTTGCTGATGCTTATACTGACTTGAGGCTTTATTACTCCGTTTGCAATGATATCATTACTGTCAAACACAGATTATTCACTATTGCAACCTAGCTATCATGACAAGCATATGCTCAGTGTTTTGCATCAAGACCTATTAGATTATCACACCTGAGCTACGGCCAAAAAGACCTTTGTGTATCTACTTTTCCTTTTTTGTGCCAAGGTTGTGCCAACCCACGATAAAAAATCATAGATGATACACATCAGGCTGATTCTCATACCCCTCATTGTCAAAAGATTGTGTTAAAGAAAGACAACTGTTCAACTTATGTTGAAGAATGATTGATTGATTGCAGGATATGCTGATGTCTCTACCTAGAAAAAATCAAGACCATCGGGGTACCACTGTCACTACCCTATTGCAATCCGTTCCAATTTACACCGAAATTCTCATTATTACAAGACAGGCAATGGACGAAGTTCGAACGAAGATGTACAGCCCAAGGAATCATAAATAAGTTCCCACCCGCATCACACTCCAGTGATCTGAGATTCCAAGCTATTTATATGCTGCACATTAATATCCCCGGAAGTGAGTCACTAGGGCTCAAATTACAGAGCTTCTCGAAGGTGATGTTATGATCACTCCCGTTGAATGAGATGATATGAAAATATGAAGATGTGTACAAAACGTGTGACAAGTTCTAACGTATACAGGAATCGATAATGGCCGTGAGTATAGCCAAGCAAACTGCACTGTCAATCACATCTTCTGGAGCCAGGGGCTCATCTAACGATTTCCAGCAAATGCCGATGTTTTCGCTAACGAATTCATGAGCCCTACACGCGTGCGACAGGCTCTCAAAGTCTTGGTCTCTATTTATACGTTCAGACTAGAAATTTTATTGGGTCAAATTGTCATAGCGCTGGTGAATTGCTAAGACATCCGGACCATAAGCGTCAAGGAGAACTGTGTATATACAGTCAGATTGCACGTATCCTACCACGACGTTGATTGGCACTGGTAGGAACAAACGTTGAGCACGGTAATTAATTTATGAGTGTCTTAGATCTATTCAGACTTTCTGAGTACATATACTGGTGTGATGCTTTCGGTCATGCCGGAGCGCTCGAAATATTCCCTTAAGGCCAAGGCCCTCCAAGAAGAGTTCAGGAGTTCAGGAGTTCAAGGAGGTTTGAGTTTATCACCGACGAAGTCGCGAATTACAGGTTAAGATTGGGTTAATATGGGTATATAATACTAGATAAATCCCAAGTCCTTGGAAAGCAATGAGCATAGAGCCGATACTATATACCATATAGACAGGATAATGAAAGGGTTAGCACTTAAAAGTTATAAGAAGGCTGTTTAGCACGCCCGAAGAGCCTAGAGTTAGTCAGGCGACGTTCGGACTCCACTCCTCCATCCAAACTATCACTACTATTATGAGATTTCCAGACGTTTCCAGCACCTCTTAGGTTAAGCATGAGTCGATTGATCATTATCGAGGTAATGCCTTGACTGAATGAAGCTCCAATGGCCTTGAGATCTGGAGGTGCCACCTGGTTATATAACCATCAATATAGCTATCCTAGTTTGAGCGTGGACACTCACAAAATAGATGACGGTGTTAAGAAGGTTGGCAAGAAATATAGCGAGAAAGTATAGCGCGCCGTCTCTTGCAAAAATATGCATCAAGCTAGGTAAGAATGTCAGAATGTGCAGAGCAGATCATGGAGGAATGGAACTGACTTGGAGTTGGCTGTCGTACTTCTCGAAAGATAGTATCCTCGCGTCTTTGCAAGAGTCAAAAAGAACATGACGGAGTCCGTGATTAAAGGAGCCACCCAGAGAGAAGCTAGTTCACTGTCAGAAGTTGTTTGTAGCCATGAATGGAATAGGTCGTACGAAAGAGTGCATCATCTCCAGTAAGAATGCAACCTGATTGATGAAATGAGCATTTGATAGTATCCGGGTTGGCGCTTAGCGAACGTACCAACAATACCTGGCGGTAGTGGAACAGCTGAGATTCTTATGTCAATAATCAAGCTCAGAAATTGTACAGCATTCTACTCACGGAAACCAGTCCGTAGACCAACGAAAGAAATAGTCGTCTGGCAAAGCAGTAGCACGCCTAGGAAGCTCGCAATCATCCAGCTTCGACCGTATAGTGCAAACACCCGGAGGATCATGATCACTTGAATGAACGGTTCATATGTGATGCAGAGTAATAAAATCTCCTGAGTACTCACATTCACAGACTATGAGTATTTGTCAGTTTATTCTACAGTTCGTAATCGTTATTTCTAACTTACCAGTGATCAAGACGACAGTCATATTCCCCTCAAAAGCGGCTACATGTTTGCAACTACGATTAAGTTTAAGTTCGGACCTGCAAAATGGTTTCGGATGAAATGGAACTTACGGCTATGAATGATTTTCAGTATCAGATATCAATATCCCAGAAGAACACTCACCCCTGGAGGCACCGGGTAATTAAACGCTAATAATATTGAGGTCGCCAGCCGTTGAGCCCCGAGATGATGATGCGAATGGCAAAACGGTGACTTACCGAAGGTAATAACTGCAAACTGTGCAGGAGTAAGATACCTGTTGAGCAGAAATAGCCATGTTGGTACTGAAAACCTCTTTTTCCAGATGTGTTCGACCTATAGTACAAAAGATTTAAACGTTCTAAGTATGTCTTGAAAGTACCAGAAGAAGGAGCTGTACTTCTTCATCGAAAGTGATCACTAGACATGTTTGCATCAGTATCTCGTATGCAACCATAACATAGGATTTTAGAGACGCACCATGGTCGAATACCAGAAGGCAAAACACGGATAACTGGAAGTATTTACCTGCCATCCTGTATTCCGTTAACACGTGTAGCATCGAGGACATAGATTCTTCAATTGGAGTTTACGTACAAGTGTTCAATACCTGATGCAAGTACTGCTGGATCTGGTGGACCATCCATTGAGGCTAAGATAGTTCAAAACTCAAACGCGTCCGTTGGGTTATTGGGAAGATGGGAGTCGGGACGGAAAGAGATATTGGTAGCAGAGCACCGACCTGGAAGGTATTTTAGAAGTACGTAGACTATTGCCGCATGCAGTTGTGCCTTCAGGTCTCAGACATTTCGGAAGAAATGCCGAAGAATTAACAATCACGAAATCGTATTGGCCCATGCATGTTTGAAGTTTGTTTTAGGTAAGTCATCATCTTGTGATCGGAGAATTGATAAATCTAGGGCGTGCATGTCAGGATCAGTGGCACAAATTCAGCTTCATATCAAAAGAATCCCTAGAAACGAGACGTATTACTGACAAGTGTACGCCATATAGATGTACTCCTCCATGCTAGCCATAGCCTTAGTTGTATTCACACCACAATAAAAATAACTTAATAGAATACTTTCCATTATGTGAGATTCCGCTGAGAAGGGACTTCCATATTCCACACAAGTGAATGATTATCATCGCGAATTAGCTTCTGTGATTATGATCAATGTTCAAGACAGCCTTTCCAGCGCTGCCAAAACAAAAGCCAAGTTCTTCTGATCATAGCCAATCTAAGTATTTCAGACGTAAAGTGCAGGCTCTAGTCCGAACAGGATGGCTGAATGCAAAAAAGCATTGTCGCAACTCCCTATAAATCCATCACTCTCATCAATATGATGTGCCATCCATGTCATGTCTCCAAGGATAGTGGAAACTAAAACCAATCAAAAGTGCCTGTTAAAAACTATCTTTAGCTTTGCCGCATCGGTCATCTTTCCCCCCAGAGTTTCATCAGCGTCGTGATGTCATCAGATGTGCCGCATTCGAATCAAAATATTTCAAGCAGTTGGTAAATATCGTACCTCCGTTCTCCGTGCTAACCATCTATGTGGCGAGATTCCTATCGTATGGTATCATGTATATCAGAAGCTCGATAAATTTATCATACCAACTATCTCACATGTCACGGGCAGGCTTCATGAAGGTGTATAAAATTGGGCGGTCTAAAATACGGAATCTAACATATCGTACATTACAGTATGTCTACCCAGCAAAGCGCCGACGTCGCCACTTTACTCTCAATCATCGTAAATTCAGCCAACTTCATCGAGAACTCATTCAAGAACACTCAAACGAAACCTTATGTTCCTTCTCTTGAGGATTTAGAGTCTCACCCAATGGATGGCGAATTGTCATCATTACAGCTCAAGACGGCTACACAAACGCTCGAAGGAGCCTGTGCACAGCTATGTGCAACATTAACACGTCCGAATCACAACTTGACCAATGTGTGTTCACCCCTTGATGTCCATTTTATATGCTATTGACATATTCACGACAGAAATTCATGAGCGTATGTGCCACCTACGTCTTACGCTACAATAACAGGATTTAATGGAGGAAACAGATATATTTGTCTGCGAGCCTGAACACGGTTTTGAACGCAAAGATTTCAGATATCATTGGGATGAACCGAAACGGCATGGCGGTTGAAGAAATTGCCAAGAAGTCGGGTATTGAATCTAAGAAGTTGGCACGGGTCCTCCGTCTATTGTGCGCTCATCATATCTTCCGAGAAGGTAAAACGGGCACAATGCAGTTTCCATCTGGCCTACAGCAGTTTTTTGACACGTGATGTCCCAACAGTAAACGCCGATGTTTTTGCCAACAATCGGCTGAGCATCCAATTGCAAGCTTCTAACCCGCTCTCTAGTCTTGGTCTTCATTTGTAAGCCTACTTCATAGCAATTGTGATACAACCGTTTCTCACTAACATGTTCTCTTAGTGTTGATGAAAATTATAAAGCCACAGGTTTTCTTTATGAGACGCTGTCGGATCCGGAATGGGGGTCATCATATGCTGCTAACAATACCCCCTTCAATAAACATACCGGATTTGATGGTCCTCTGTTTACATGGTATGGAGGAGTAAGTTCTCATATCCTAATCTCTCTCTCCTACAACGTACTAACATGTAGCGTAGGCAGGTAGCCCTGTAGGTGCAGAACAGGGCGCTCGATTTGGTCGTGGTATGATGGGATTCAATGAAGCTATTGAAGCGCTTTCTGTAGTCAACGGTGAGTATTAATTGATGAAGAAAATCTTACTCCCCGCTCACTCACTCACGTTCAAAGCATTTCCCTGGGGAGAGCTGCAACAAGGAGCCGTTGTTAACGATGTTGGTGGAGGTATTGGTCATATAATTATGGAGCTCGCCAAAAAATATCCCAACCTCAAGTTCAAGCTACAAGATCTTCCGGAACGTGTTGAACAGGCTGAGAAAGAAATCTGGCCCAAGGAATGCCCCGAAGCACTCAAGGAGGACAGAATCGAGTTTAAGGGTTTCGACTTTTTGAAAGAATCGCCAATCGCCGGCTGTGATGTATATTATGTGAGTGTCTCAATTGCTTAAGCGTTTGTAAGTCATAGATGTTGATGAGGGTTCTACATTTCCAGTTGAAGCATATCATGTAAGTATGATATTAACAGTGCGATCCGGCGCGAGCTAACAAAAAACATTAGTCACGACTGGCCAGAGGCAGAGTCCATCACGATTCTCAACAATGTTAGAAAGGCTATGGGTCCTCATAGCCGTGTTTTGATTCGTAAGTACAATACATCTTCATTTAACTATCAACTCATCAAACGATATTATTGTCTCCTTATAGATGAATATATTCTTCAAACTGCGAACCGTGTCCCAGAAGGTCGATCAGAGTTTAATCAGGCTCCCGAACCTCTCTTGCCCAATTACGGTATGGGGAGAATCCGCCAGTATAACCTTGATTTGGATATGATGAATATGTTGAATGCGCAAGAAAGGAAGTTAGAAGATTTTATTAGGCTGGGAAAGGCTGCAGGATTAGAGTTCGTTAAGCTTTGGGACTTCGGAGAGATGAATGTTGTTGAGTTTCGAGTTCCAAAGGTATAGAGGGGATAAAGCATATTCTCTACGCCGCAGATAGGCCAATATATAGAGTTATTAATATATATTCACCACATGACTCGGTCAATCTACCAGTATGCTCCTGGGGTGGAACTTTGGAACCATGAGCCGAAATCCGACAAACTATGATTTGACGATGTCTTGATTCCCGAATAAAATATATTAATACAACGCAATCATGTTAGTAAAGCTGTGTACGCAAGCATAAGCGAATCGTTCAGCGCTGGAGTATCAATGTTTTTACTATCATCAAGCCAGTAGAAAAGAACCTTAAGACCCCAATTTTCAGGCTTCTTCGAAGTTTACTTCTCCCGCATCCATCAGACACGGTTAGATACTAGCGGTTCCCGATAAAGTTATTATGGCCTATTCCCACACAAACATCAATGCTTGTCCAGTACAAATAAGAGTCTGGGAGAGTCTGTCGAAAGAGATCCCAGAACTCACAGTTTCAACTTGTCAGCGCCAACATCTCACTATGACAACTGTGTCAAACGATATTTCTACTCTCCTTGCCATCATCACAAATTCTGCGAAGGTTATCGAGGCTTCATTCCAGAATACCTCGAAGCCCTACGTTCCATCTCTTAACGATCTAGACCCCCATCCATTTGATAAGGAAATCTCATCCTTAGAGCTCAAGACTGCAACTCAGTCTCTCGAAGGGGCTTGTGCACAACTCTGTGCAACGCTTACACGTCCGAATCACAACTTGACAAATGTAAGCTAGAAGCTCTGCACTACTTTACTACAAAATAACTTCTAATGTTAAAAACTATGCAAATGTGCACAGAAATTCATGCATGTATGCGCTTTTTCTTTAACCTACCGTTCGCAGTACTAACACCAAGGGTCAGATATACCTTTCTGCATGCATTGGAACTGTTCTGAATGCTAAAGTAACCGACGCAATTGGTGTGGATCCGAACGGCATGGCAGTCGAGGAAATTGGAAGGCGGGTCGGTATTGAGCCTACAAAGTTAGCAAGGGTCCTCCGCCTATTGTGTACCCATCATATATTCCGTGAAGGTAAGTTGGCTTTATTAGAGCTGTGGCAAGTTTATAAACGCTTCATCTCGCCATAGTCCGGCCAGACGTATTTGCGAATAATAGGCTGAGCATCAGTTTACGCGCTTCAAGCAATCTCGCTGATCATGGTCTTCAGCTGTAAGTGTTTACCTAAATATTCTATATCATAGTAAGAGTCTACAATGACCCATCTAGCACGGATGAGAACTATCAGGCCACAGGACGTCTATTTGAAACTTTGTTGGATCCAGAATGGGGTCCATCCACTGCTCCTAATCGTGCACCACTCAATAGATTGACGGGCTTTGATGGACCATTGTTTGCGTGGTATGGCGGGGTAAGACAGCATTGTGAACCCAGAATTCAGCTAAGAATTTGATGTAATAATATCAGGAAGGAGACCCAATAGGTGCTGTACAAGGTGCTCGATTCGGACGTGGCATGATGGGGTTCAATGAAACTAGCGAGGCACTCGCTCTTGTACAATGCAAGTATTAGTACTTAAATTCTCAAGTCATATGAACTCACCGTCGTGCTAGTGTTCCCATGGGATAAATTGCCAGAAGGAACGACGGTAAATGATGTTGGAGGTGGTCTTGGCCACATGATACTCGAACTTGCAAAATGCTATCCCCACCTTAGGCTCATACTCCAGGATCGCCCAGAGCGTGTCGAACAAGCAGAGAAAGAGATATGGCCCCAGCAGTGCCCAGATGCTTTGAAGGAAAATAGAGTTCAGTTCAAAGGATTCGACTTCTTCGTAGATCCCCCCATTTCAAACTGTGATATTTATTATGTGAGATGTCTCTTTGTGTACAATCATGCAACTACTAATTTTTTCCTAATCTTCAGATCAAACACACCCTGTAAGCACAAATCAATCTTTCATGCAACCAAGAAAGGCTAAATGGCATCTTTCTAGTCATAACTGGCCTGACGAAGAGTCCATCGCTATTCTTAGTAATGTGAAGAAAGCCATGGGGCCCAATAGTCGTGTCCTCATTCGTAAGTTCTAATAATTATAGTTGGGATTGGTCAATACTGAGAGCTTCTTTGATAGACGAACATATTCTTCAAACGGCGAGTCGTATTCCCGAGGGTCAATCGCATTTCAACCAAGCTCCGGAGCCCCTTCTACCTAATTATGGGATGGGAAAGATACGACAATACAACCTCGACTTGAACATGATGACCATGTGCAACACACAGACGAGGACGCTGGATGATCATGTTAGACTTGGCAAGTCAGCAGGATTGGAGTTTGTTAAACTTTGGGATCTTGGAGAGATGGGTATGGTTGAGTTTAAACTCCCCGGCTAATCTGCTAGTTTTTGAATAATCCCAGAGTCAAGACTGTTTTTTTAGCTTTCGTAAAAAATGAAGAGAAATAAAGAGCCTTCCATCTGTTTAGTATTAGTGCATTAACCAACACAGGGGTGAAATATGGCTACCCTAATAACCCTAGTTATTTCTTGTGGTGATTTGATGAGCTCATGGAGTGCATAATATTTACAGAAGTAACTTGATTTAATTAAGGGCCTTGGTCCGCTCTGTATATAAAGAACAGAACATGCGTATACTGAAACAGTATGCTAAGAAGACAATGAGAGAACATCAGAGGCAGAGTATGAGATGTGACCGAAACGGAAAGTCCACAAACGTCACGAATAATAACATTATCTAAAAGCACTCTTGTAAGTAGGAGTTGCCTCCTTTGAAGATCATCGCATTGACTGTAGTACGGCCCGGTGTACTTGCGATGTGACATTGGCTCGCTGCTGTAAGTATTAATATCTGAACGATACTGTTGACCGGCACTGCTACAGGGAAATGTAGTTAAAGAAAATTAGCTAGCTGATGATAATAAAAGCAATCGGACCGGTTACTGTAATCGTTTAGCGATAGATAGAGCCGTAGCACGTACGCAAATTTAGTTGTATCAAATCGCATTATTTGGGAATACTCAAGGGAGAGCCAGAGTTGGCAGTCGCTTCATTTGAAAGGAGAATGATTTCCGCGGTCGCCCGAGCTCCACGGCATACAATCCTTGTAGTTTATACTGTTGTGATACATTAGTTAATAGTCTGTAGCTTGTAGCACATGCTACTAAATTCTCTATTATAAAGGAACACATACTACTAGCCGTGTAACTTTGATGCTGTGATCTTCTTTTCTCCAGGAAACCCGAAGCCCTCCCATTAGCGCCGGGTGTTATAATTCCACAGGTCACAAAGGGACATCGCTTGGGAGTCGCAATTACTGTATCATAGCATTATCTCAAAACAAAAACTCTTCGACGTTCATCTTCAGATCGCCCCAACAGCCATCGGAGACCAGAAGCTGAAGTCTCTCAATACTCTCCTACTTTATGGATCAAAGGTAGACAACAAATAAAATGAGGGTTAATACTTTATTGCATCATTGCAGTCTGATGAGGAGCTTATCCTGTTGGGGTCGATATTCAAAATAGATAACAAAGTAGCCAATCGTTCTGCTTGTGCTGTCACGTTGTGTATTCTAAGTGAGAATCTCACTAATTTGGCATTCAGGGCTTTTCAATTGTTATGACAGGTCACGATAATCATATTCACGCACTATTAACTAGGAGCTCCGAGTGAAATATGTGGCTGAGATAGAGGCTCATGTTGTGTCAGAGGTGCATATAACGTAGATTATACCTATTCAACACATGAGGCGTCCGAGCCATTAAGAGGAAACTGTATAGCTTAACTAGCCGATGCGTGATGGTATTGGGTAGCTGGCTTTGTGGCATTCGAAGAGAGATTGCGGTAGTCTACCGTGACTGATGTAACTGTCCGAAGTAAATTAGTGGTCAGCGCTTCAGCTACAGTCCACCTATCGTAGGCATAAGACGCAGATCACTGAAGTATTTATAGCTCCGCAGCAAAGTTCGGTTAATGACGAATATGTGTTTATGTATATGTCACGGCGAGGTGATCGCACTCGATTACCGATATTAAAGAGTCAATTTTCGAAAACAAAAATTTGTTCTTACTATTACCCCGCGTTCATCAAATTGAATTTGCCGACTCAATGCATACATACCATACCATACCAGGACGTCCTGCTATAGGTACTCCTACCACGGTTAGAGATGATTGCAGAGGTACCATCATGGGTGCAAAGGGCTAAGAATAGCTCAATTCTTCGGCTCGAGCATTACTTTGAATACAAGAGTAAAGCTTGATGGTAGATGGATTCGTAGTCTGGCACAGAATATGGGATTACAGCGAAAGTGTTGGATCTAAAACCGCCTTCTATAGAGTTGCCCTACAAGCTGTTCAATAGCCGAACGCATATCTTTTTGGACAGAGTCTGTTGTTCGCATATAAGAACGGTTTGAACGCGAAGTGTAAAAGTACTTGTGGAACCCAGTCTCAGGTGTTTTCAATCCCCTCTCACAACACTACTATTATGGCACAGAACGAAACCATCTCCTCTCTCGTTGCAATTATTGCAAATTCCGCAAAGGTCATCGAGAGCTCATACAAGGCAACCGAAAAGCCTTATGTCCCATCTTTGAACGACATCGAGCCACATCCATTGGACCAGGATGTCTCGACTTTGCAACTTAAGTCTGCCTCCCACGCACTCGAAGGTGCTTGTGCACAATTGTGTGCGACCTTGATCAAACCTAATTCCACCTTGCTCAACGTGAGTGTTCTCCTACATGAATTATTGTTTCAGATGACTAACAAATATATTTAAAATGCAGAAATTCATGCACGTAAGAAGATCTGCTAATCACATACATCAACAATTTGACTTAAAATGTCTTAGATCTACTTCTCTGCCAGTCTTGCTACTGCTCTGAACGCAAAGGTTCCCGATGTTATTGGCTGGGAGTCTACCGGAATGCACGTCAGTGAAATTGCCGCCAAGACCGGCATCGAAGAAAGGAAATTGGCTCGCGTCCTTCGCTTACTTGTCGCACATCACGTCTTTACTGAAGGTAAGGGTTATAAATAGATTGATACCGCACACAACTGAATATTTCATTCTCTTAGTATCCGATGGTGTGTTTGCCAACAACAGGCTTAGTGTCCACCTCAGAGAATCGAACCCTCTCTCGAGTCTTGGTCTCCAATTCTCAGATGAGAACTACAAAGCTACTGGACATTTGCGCGAGACATTGTTGGATCCCAAAGTCGGTGCTTCATACTCTCCCAGAGAAACTGCCTTCAACAGGTACATGGCTCCATGGGATGGTACCTTCTTCGAGTGGTACGGCGCGGTAAGCCTAAAGAATTTCTTTGAGAGCAATTGGTTTCTAATCATTTTACGACAACATTCAGGCTGGTGCAGCCTATGGTGCTCGCTTTGGCCGTGGCATGATCGGATTCAACGAGGCCAATGAATCCCTTGCCGTCCTTAAGCGTAAGTTACTAATTCACCCTACAGATAACATTGGCGAGATTATTTATATTTTTATCTGTAGATTTCCCTTGGGATCAATTGCCAGCAGGAACCACCGTCAGTGACGTCGGCAGTGGTGTTGGTCACATCAGCATGGAGCTCGCCAAGATTAACCCAGGTCTGAAGCTCAAGCTTCACGATCGTCAAGAACGTGTTGACCAGGCTCGCACCGAACTCTGGCCTAAAGAGTGCCCCGAGGCCCTTGCAGAGGGCAGGGTTGAATTCATTGGTTTCGACTTTGTTAATGATTCCCCCGCATTTGGATCTGATATCTACTTCGTGAGTGATGTCTTTCCAATTGAAGTAGACTGCAGTATTGACGTTTTCCCTCATTTAGATCAAGCACATCATGTATGTCTCTGACAGTCACAGAATTATTGACATGAGCTCATGAATTAATTTTTAGCCACAACTGGCCTGATGCCGAGTCGATCTCGATTCTTAGCAATGTCAGGAAGGCCATGGGTCCCAACAGTCGTGTCCTCGTTCGTAAGTGATCTTCGTTCCCGTTTTGAATGTACTCGAGCTTATGTTATGATCATCAGACGAGCATATCCTTCAAAATTCTGTTCGTCTCCCTGAAGAGGAATCGATCTTCTCTCAGGCTCCAGAACCTCTTCTTGCCAACTATGGTGCTGGTAAGATTCGTCAGTACAACATTGACATCAACATGTTGGCATTGTTCAATGCGCAAGAGAGGACATTGGATGAGCATATCAAGTTGGGGAAAGCTGCTGGATTGGAGTTTGCCAAGTTCTGGGATTTGGGCGAGATGGGTCTTGTAGAGTTCAGGCTTCCCCGAGCCTAAATGTTCACATTTTGAGTTAGTAGTCGCTCATATCACTATTGCTATTACTTTGTTTTCCTTCCGTATGTCATTAGATCTATTACCCATTGATGTATTGTATCATGAAATCTTGCAGTTCTAATTCATTTTTCGTGCAATTTCATTTAACCACCATTCGTTCATTTATATATTTTCTTCAGCGCATTTTGCAAGCAATAACTCTTAATGAAATTCGTTCGACATACATATGCAATAGGTAATGAGCAATGTGATTATATACATAATAGGAGAAATAAAATTATCATACATTAATTTAAGTTATGAATTACTTTTGTGAAGAGCAGGGGTTTGACACAAATCAAGATCTATGATAAGAAGATGCATCACCCACTCCTGGTCTCCTTTGCATCATAATCGAATGGAATCATCTCCCTCTTCGCCTCTGCAATAATAATAGACACGTTCTTGTTGTAATTACTCTCCTCCATTATTATTTCTCCTGTTATCTCCGACTTCATCCTATCTTCCCACTCCCTCACTACCTCGTCAGCCAAGATTGCCCTTTTTAATAGCCTTTGCAACGGCACAACATCATATTCCTTCCTCACACTAACTGGATTCCGACCCGCCATATTATCCACAGTTGGTACTTTATATTTTACTCTCCCTTTCTCCCTTTCATCCTCCCCATCGAATAATATAATACTCCTCGGCCTCTTCCTCTTCTGTATATCATCCTGAGTAATATACATGCCAGAATCAAGGAAGAATTTCTCCCTCCTCGAAAAATCCAGAATTCTTTGTGCGCCAATATCCCCCAACACTAGATCATTCAACAGCTTCGGTTCCATAACAGGATGACTCGGAATACCAGGTAACCCCAAAAACACATCAGCCCATTTCAAATCTCCCATTCTCCTGGCTGCTTTAATTCCATACCGTACTCGATTCATAATATGGCGATATACTATGAGGTAAGTCTTGACATTTGCGGGAATATGATGTGCATTAAATGCTCGTAATACGACATATGCACCTGCATAGTCTTTCGAGTAAATGAATATCCGAAGAGATGCGTTCAAGAGCGACGTTGTGAGATGTTGATTTTCTTCCACTAGTAGTCGACGTTGCATCTTTGACAATGACCTTTTAACTTCCTGTTCCCCTCTCTTCCACGTCCATGACCATATCCATTCCCAGGCTTTGATTTTTGTCTCCCGTCTTGCTACTTTCCTCATACGCCAAGTGATGTGCGGGACAAGCGTATCAATCATTTCCTTATACAATACTCTCGGCCTCAACACAACATCAGAAGTGTCACCCTCCAACTTATGGCGCCTCCTAACCCTCGGCCCATCGTTATAAGTCCTGTTCAGAATGTTAAACAGACTTCCAAACGTATACGCGTCTCCTCTCTTATTCTTCTTAAGAGCATGGTAAAGCGCGAAAGCTCTCGTCAGACCCTTCGTTTTAACCTCGTATGAAATTAATGCATTGTAAATGGGCAAGGTGAGTCGAACACCCTGTGCTTGCATTACTTCCAAAGCCGTATCGATAGCATCTCTGTCCCAAGCCCTTGTATCACGTATACCAGCTATGTATGCAGTGAATGCCCGATGGAGTTGTGTAGAGTGATTTGGTGGAAGATGTTGTGGGAGGTCAAAGAGAGTTTCCAAGGCATCATTTACAATACCAGTACGTGCGGCAACAGAAACTAGGGAGCGATAGAACGATGGGTGTTCGAATGGCAATGTATCTCCGTCGTCGACGTTCGGTTGTTGATGGGTTTTATAGAATTGGGATAGAGTTGCGTTGAGTATTTCGGGTGAGATCTGAAGCTCTGCCATCAATTTGAGGATTCCAGTTAAATCTGTGATGATGAACGCGTCCTCGGAAACAAACGCCAGTAAACTGTGGAACAAGTCTTTCCTCTTCTGGGAAATTGAGGTTGGATCGGCATCTTGAACGTTTGATACAGCACTATAGCTAACAACAGTTATGTACGCTTCCAAAGCTGGTGAAGGAGTAATACCCTCGGCTAGCATTCGTTCATAGACGGAGGCAGCAGTGGGTAAGCATGCCTTTTCAACAAGTGATCGGATCGCATTGTCGTAGACTTTGCTAAGCTGAGCTTTCTTTTGATTGTCGGTAGGATTAATGCGGGGTAATAAACGGTCCAAATGAGTCTTGATACGAGATGTTACGACGACTGGATCTAAGGCTGGGTCGGCAGACTGCCTAATTGAACGTAAGAGATATCGACCAGCGTTTGTCAATGTTGTTGTAGGTTGAATGCGAGGCCGTGGAAGTGGTCTAGTAGAAGTGGTGGTGAATGACCGGCTAGGAATGACGAGTTTTCTGAGCATGTATTTCCCGTGTCATTGGTGTTGAAGCAAACCAAGTTTTGTTTGGCATTGTGATTGACATCAAGTTCGGATCAGGGTCGCAACTTTTTTTCTTTTTCTTTTTCTTTTTTAGAAAAGGATGATGAAATGAGCACAAGTATCTTGTATCAACCAGCTAATATCCGTCTACTCTCCAACATTTATGAGATTTAAGCATTCAAATGTGGGTGATATTCCTACCAGCCTATGAACACATGTTAGCTTCTTGGAATAAATATCCTACTTTACCACGTGCAGTCACAGTCGAGAACAAGCGCTTCATAGAAGCACTCCACCATAATTCTACTAAAACAGAGATTCGCTGAGAAGAGGGGAGTGTTGAGAGCGTGTAAAATTCGGAACTCGTGGAATCAGAAAGTGAAGATCCAGTATCCATGTATTGTACAAATTAAACACATACACATTAGATCTTTCAATCATTCTAAAAATCTCTATTGTACTCAGCACTCTATATAGGATATCATACTTTAAATATCCCAGATGATCAATATCAGTACAATATATGTTTCATGACGTCATGATCTACCATGAATTTCGGTGAATTTCTTTTCTAACACTGACTGCCAGAAGTTACAAATGTCCCCAGAAGCTACCTATCTATCCGAAAACTCACACAACGCTCGCGATGTCTTGGAGGACCATAAACATCAAGTTCATCGAAACAGAATGGATCGTCCCCCATACTCTCTTCCTTCCCCAGATCATCCTTTCCAAGCTGTGTACACCGGAGCTTGTTTTTGTGGGCGAGTAGAGTATGAGATAGCACGGGAAAAACCTCTCGATGCCAAATTCTGTCATTGTACGACTTGTCAACGGTTGCATGGAGCACCCTTCCAGTGGGCATGTGAAAGAAGTACTATATTTCAACGTTTTTACTGATGTATTGTCATATGCCTATCCATTCTATCCACTTTAGGCTGCCATATTGGATAAGACAGATGTACATTTCACCAAGGGAGCAGATCAACTAATCTATTGGCATCCAGGAGAGAAAACACAAGAATACATACTTCCGTGTAAGATCTCCTGTGCGAACTGTAGGACTCCAATCATGGATGAAGGTCGCAACATGTTATTGTTATTCCCAACATTGATAAAATTTGGGAGCCTAGAGGAATCGCATAAATGGTACCCTACGTGCGCTCTTTTTTCCCTTCATAATACTTCTTACTATATTAAAGTCTAAATATTGCACCAGGTGTCATATATTTTACTCAAGGCGTGCTATGGACATCATAGATGGTTTGCCAAAGTGGGAGGAGGGTAAGGAATCGAGTAAACTGGTGGCAGAGACATTGTAATCTGAGACATAACATAATTAATACCACCCCAAGCATTTTTCTTGAAACATCAAATACAAACGAATCATGACAGCAGAAAACATATCGTATGATACCCGCGTTACAATGTAATCAACTCTCACTGAGAAACTTCGCCTTTCAAAGAGTGATATCTAAACCCTTTCGTTACATCTTTTCCCCACACTGCAACTCGGCGTCAAATCAATATAAGCGATATTCCATGGAGTCATCATTTTTTCTTCTTCCATGGCAGACTCCTCGCGTCTGTTCACTCCTTTGACAAGACCAACTGACGTTTCATGTTTCTGGGGGTTGATTGCTCTGTCGGATCCTGTTTATGTCAACTTTCAAGATTTCTCCACCTCCGAGGCTCTCCCTGTACCCTCAAGTCATCAATCACCCTACATGATCCATGGAGCCTAAGCGCCGGTATATATAATTGTATTTTTACTCACAATACATCATGAATGATCGTTTGTATATCTCCAAAAAAATCGTATCACCATCATATTAAACATGAGTATGACCGTTGTGTTTTCGCATCGCCCATCCTGTTGCACGGGGGTCTCTTAACATTGATGAATTTTTGACATTCCTCCGTATGAGACCCAAGCTTGGCTTAAAACCTTAAAGGAGTTTTGGTACATCGTTATATCATTTGTTACCAGGAACAAGATACAACTACAACACCTTCTTTCTGAGAGTGGGGCAATTCAATATATACTATTGTTAAATTATTAAGGGATGTTACCATCGCTTGTCACTTCAAGTTACAACTAGATGCCATGAAAAATAGAACTTCGAGATATTCAGTATATATTTATGTATCGTTGAACGTCAAAGACGGGAAGTTTTTGCCGGTTGTTAGATCAAGATCACGTTACGGGAACAAAAGTTGTTGGTTCACTCATCTTAGTAGACCGGAGTAGTTTCCGTTTACCATCCCTTTTATAGATGAGGTGTAAGCTCCAGCGTTTATGTTCTATTTATAATGTAGCTTGGCAGAGATCACGCTGTAGATCAAGACTTTTTTGTGCATGAGGTATTTATTAGCAGCTGAAGGAGCTTCCCGATGTCCGTATCATCCATTGGGCATGACTAGAATGGATATTTCATTTAACTTCTAAGAATCCACTCAAAAAGCTTCAAACTTTGATTTTTAATTTTGTTTTCCAAAGACGCGTGAGTGGGTTCAAGAAGCGATCAACTGCGAAACCATCGGAATAATTGTCAGATACAGGTTTTTGAAGCGATATCAAATCAATGTCATGATCCAGTCGTAGGTTTCTTTATTGTGAAGAGACAAGCCTACAATGTTATCCAGCTTCGCTTGCATCGTGAGATCAGGGGACATCTACAAGGAGGTTTCTACAATATTTTCAAACAAATGGAGAAGACCTGAAAAAAGATACCTCCCTATTCTTGTAGTTTTATGTTAACGAGGGGATTTCCACATTTAGCGTTTGGTATTGTACAATGTTAATGATTGAGATTAAAAGTAATTCGGTGTCGATTTGCTGGCGATTGTATTACAAACAACAGAACCAAACGGAGTGGAGATTTGCCCAAGAGGTTCGGTTAAACCAACCTCTGTTTCAACATTGATGATTGTTCGATGCTAAATTGTGTTCGTCTACCGAAAATCCCTTTGAGTGTGAGCAGTCGCGCTTCTGCCAATTTGAAAGAGTAATTTATAGTTCTGGAACAGAAAACCAAAAGTTGGTTGTACCCCGAGTTCATTACTGAACAGAAAATGATTCTGCCGAATGAATTTATAACGTACCCTAAGGCCGTATGTAGGTCTGGTAGATACCGTGATAACAATGTAGTATATACTTGCCATCAGGTCGCCTAAATGTTCTATTAATAGCATGTTTTTCCGACACTAGTTTACTTCAATTGCAAGAGTAAAGCTTGATGGTAGTTGAGGTCTGAATTGGACACCGCAAGTACACGTGTGGGGTTACAGCACAGCGAGTGATCTAAAGCCATCTTCTGCAGAATTGCTCTACAATATATCGAATAGCCGAAGGCATCCTTTTTGGACAGAGTCTGTTGTTCGCATATAAGAGCGTTGAATGCGACGTAGAAAAGTATTCGTGGAACCCAGTCTCAGGTGTTTTCAATCCCCTCTCACAACACTACTATTATGGCACAGAACGAAACCATCTCCTCTCTCGTTGCAATTATTGCAAATTCCGCAAAGGTCATCGAGAGCTCATACAAGGCAACCGAAAAGCCTTATGTCCCATCTTTGAATGACATCGAACCACACCCATTGGACCAGGATGTCTCGACCTTGCAACTCAAGTCTGCCTCCCAGGCTCTCGAAGGTGCTTGTGCGCAATTGTGCGCGACCTTGATCAAACCTAATTCCACCTTGCTCAACGTGAGTTTTCTCCTACATGAATTATTGTTCGAGATGACTAACAAATATATTTAAAATACAGAAATTCATGCACGTAAGGAGATATACTAATCACATACATCAACAATTTGACTGAAAACGCCTTAGATCTACTTCTCTGCCAGTCTTGCTACTGCTTTGAACGCAAAGGTTCCCGATGTTATTGGCTGGGAAGCAACCGGAATGCACGTCAGTCAAATTGCCGCAAAGACCGGCATCGAAGAGAGGAAATTGGCTCGCGTCCTTCGCTTACTTGTCGCACATCACGTCTTTACTGAAGGTAAGGGTTATAAATAGATTGATACCACACACCACTGAATATTTCATTCTCTTAGTATCCGATGGTGTGTTTGCCAACAACAGGCTTAGTGTCCACCTCAGAGAATCGAACCCTCTCTCGAGTCTTGGTCTCCAATTCTCAGATGAGAACTACAAAGCTACTGGACATTTGCGCGAGACATTGTTGGATCCCAAAGTCGGTGCTTCATACTCTCCCAGAGAAACTGCCTTCAACAGGTACATGGCTCCATGGGATGGTACCTTCTTCGAGTGGTACGGCGCGGTAAGCCTAAAGAATTTCTTTGAGAACAATTGGTATCTAATCATTTTACGACTACGTTCAGGCTGGCGCAGCCTATGGTGCTCGCTTTGGTCGTGGCATGATCGGATTCAACGAGGCCAATGAATCCCTTGCCGTCCTTAAGCGTGAGTTACTAATTCACTCTACAGATAACATTGGCGAGATTATTTATATTTTTATCTGTAGATTTCCCTTGGGATCAATTGCCAGCAGGAACCACCGTCAGTGACGTCGGCAGTGGTGTTGGTCACATCAGTATGGAGCTCGCCAAGATTAACCCAGGTCTGAAGCTCAAGCTTCACGATCGTCAAGAACGTGTTGACCAGGCTCGCACCGAACTCTGGCCTAAAGAGTGCCCCGAGGCCCTTGCGGAGGGCAGGGTTGAATTCATTGGTTTCGACTTTGTTAATGATTCCCCCGCATTTGGATCTGATATCTACTTCGTGAGTGATGTCTTTCCAATTGAAGTAGACTGCGATATTGACGTTTTCCCTCATTTAGATCAAGCACATCATGTATGTCTCTGACAGTCACAGAATTATTGACATGAGCTCATGAATTGATTTTTAGTCACAACTGGCCTGATGCCGAGTCGATCTCGATTCTTAGCAATGTCAGGAAGGCCATGGGTCCCAACAGTCGTGTCCTCGTTCGTAAGTGATCTTCGTTCCCATTTTAAATGTACTCGAGCTTATGTTATGATCATCAGACGAGCATATCCTTCAAAATTCTGTTCGTCTCCCTGAAGAGGAATCGATCTTCTCTCAGGCTCCGGAACCTCTTCTTGCCAACTACGGTGCTGGTAAGATTCGTCAGTACAACATTGACATCAACATGTTGGCATTATTCAATGCGCAAGAGAGAACATTGGATGAGCATATCAAGTTGGGGAAAGCTGCTGGATTGGAGTTTGCTAAGTTCTGGGATTTGGGCGAGATGGGTCTTGTAGAGTTCAGACTCCCCGAGCCTAAATGTTCACATTTTGAGTCAGTAGTCGCTCATTTCGCTATTGCTATTACTTTGTTTTCCTTCTCCACGCCATTAGATCCATAGATCCATTAGTCATTGATATACTGTACTATATTATGAATGCAACGATCACATTTATATGAACTCCCATCCTGGCCCACGAATCCTGCACATTCTTTATTCCGTTATCAAACAGCCCAACCCCAAATCCCCATAAAAGAAACACCGCTGGGATTTCAGCACCTTTAAATACACAACCAATCACAACACGTCTCAACTAGTGGTAACATGAACACTAAACCCATCTTGTTCAATCTTCCTCGAAGGGTAATTTGGCGTCGAATTTACATAGTTCCGATAACCAAATACACCTAAATGCAACTTCTTCAATCCAAACTTGTCCTTTATACGCGAGAATACCAAAAGTCTCTCTAAATCAAAACCCCGCTTATAACAACATGTACGAAGAGCAAAATCAAAATCGCATCCATATTGATTATGAGAGATGTTGCTTTTTTGGTTTACGATTTCAATATTTGTCAATGAGGATGAACAACCTTTTTCTGTCGGTAAAGTGTTAAACATTGAGGGATTCTCTAGACAGTCCAACATCATTTCAATCATCCGAAGGCAAGTGTTTTCGAGTCGGAAGTGGGTGACAGAGGGAGGAATTGAGAGAAAATAAGACTCGAATTGAGTAGAATACTTGTCGAAGTGCTTTGACGTAGCATTTCTCATATTCAAAGTGAAGGAGTAAAATGAAGATGGAAGTTTGTGGAAGAATTTGGAAAGTTCACGATATGGAAAATCCCTGCGGTGAAGATCGTGAAATATAATACTCTTCACAGCGGGTAAATGTATGCTATCAAGGATTTGAAGCATGTAGCCTTTATAGATGTCACTATCATCTTCACCACGGAGCGACCACGATGGAACGCTGACTGGAAAAGTCCATTCGAAATGTTCAAGATGTTCCAGCGTAAACTCCTCCAACGTAAAAGACGGCCCAAGTTCGTCAGATGAGGTTAGATTCAGAGGATCGATCATTTTAACATATTGGAGCATTTCGCAATCCATCACAATCGCGATAGATATATGATAATCAATCTGTGACAGTTCCAATTTCGTGAGTTGATCACTTGGTAGTCCCATACCGATTACATTGGTCGAGAAATGTAATAGGCTGGGAAGCATACTGTAGTCTGTCTCCATGATCAAAGTGAACGGACTGGCCGAGAAATCGAACGTAAGTGATTCGAGTTCTTCAAATTCACTTTCGCTGAAGTCAGCCCAAGATTCCGGTGGGTTTAGAAGGCGAATCTTTGCAAAACAATTGGAGTAAGTTTCATAGATTAGTCTAAGAAGCGGTTTCAATTCTTGTCCATAGAGATAATTCCTGTCTTGACGGGTCAAAGATGCGATGTCATCCAATTGCGTTTGCATTTCGAAATCGAATTCTACGTCTAGAAGGAGGTGTTTCGAGTTTTTGATATGAAGATGGATAAGGGAAGCGACCTCCTTGATGTTGGCGTCGGAACGATAAACTTCAACATTCAGAGTTGTCCAAAATCGAGGATCAGAGAATATGATCATTCGCCATTCAGAGCATACACGACTGAGAGTGGATGGCGGGGAAGATTGCCTTGGAGGATCGCCTTTAATATCTTTTGCGTCGATTTTGTTGATGCAAGATGGTGTATTGAAAATGTCGTGGCAAGCGTAGTGAAATATGTGTGATAGGACTTCGGTAGGTATTTCTTTGGTATTTGAGTATTGGAAGTTTGCTTGCCGGAGTAATGCCATCTTTTGTTTTGTCAAACGATCTATAGTTTCTTGTAATGTTTGAGCTTCTACAAGGACAGAAGCCAAGAGATGCGCATTTGGGCTGTCAGAGGAGGGTTCTGGTTTGGAATTAGATAAGCTCTTGGAAAAAAGTATGCTACTTTACGCATCATGGGTATAAGCAGGGTATAAGCAATTCAAAAGAGAACGAAGATGGTGAGCTCGTTGAACTGAAGGACTAAAGTTTAACAGAGTTTAACGTTATCGTTTGATGTAGTAGCTGGTAGTGTACCCTATTAGAACCGATCTCCCGAATTTGGCGATGATTAAGTAATCAAGTGTCAAATGAACACATTACCAGAAGTAATTTCTACTCAACTAAGTACTTAGAAAGCAATGAAGAAACCGGTAATGAAAGGAACAATATAAATAGAAAAGTATCCGTACCATCGAGGCTCCAAGAAAATGGATTACTCGACAACAAAGTTCCAACTTTACATATCGGATCCATTCAAGTTGTCACTATCATGATCAATCAAAGAACTTCTGACCGATGTATAATATAATGATCATAATAACATACAACTAGTTATTCATCATCCGGTTCAGACTCCTCATCATCCAATTCCAAGGGCTCCTTTATACACCCATTACACAAACCAGGATACGGAATCCTCTCTAACCCTCTAATATCAAATAAAAACCCATCCCTCCTAAACATTTCCTTCAAATTCACAATACTTTCCAAACGATTAATATCACCATCCTCACCATCAACAAACTCTTCATTCATCCACAAATAAAACTCCTTCGTTACCCCAACATCATATTTCAACTTTAAAAACCTCCTAATGATATCAATACGAGAAAAAAAATCAACATCATTATGAATATGCTGATGCTTGAGTTTACAACAAGTATCTAAATATGGATGAAGTTCACTGCCATTCTCGATTTCAAGATGAGTTAAAGAAGGCATTATCAATCTCTTTGAACCCTCGAATTCTGAAATCACCAACTCGAACAAATCCAAGATAAAGCCATGACAAACAGTTTCAACACGTAACCATGAAACTGAATGAGGAATATGTGTGAGATACTTGAATACTTTCTGAGAGAATTCAAGTTCTTGATTGTGTTCTTCATGACTGAATTCAGGAAACCAGAATAAATCAAGAGTGAGGGAAGTAAACAAGGGTGGAAGGCGAGAAAAGAATTTGGGAAGATCGTTGTGTGGATTACTGATGCTGGAAAAAAGTTCATATAATATGATCGTCTTTACCGCGGGCAATCGTATATCGTCAAGAATGCTGCTACCTTCGTCAAATTCGCCATACAAAGGAAAGGCCCATTCAAAGTGTTCTAAATGCTCCATGGTAAAAATGGTATCTTCTTCTTCTTCTTTCTTCTTCTTCTCTTCTTCACCGGAGTCATCTTCATCTTCATCGTCATCGTTTTCTTCCATAGGCCCAACATCAACGCATTGAACTGATCTGAGATTCTTACATTTCCTCAGAATATTATAACACAGGTTGTAACGCAAATGACCCATCTTCAAAGACGTGATTTGTTCCCAAGGCAGCTCCGTAACATCCACTCCATATATTGCAACCTCTGATAATCGAGGAAGTGGCCTAAGATCCGCTTTCCAATCAGGGCTCCACAAAACTTGAACAATAGAAATTGAACCAAGGTTAATGAATTGTTGGTTTGCGAATGTTTTCCAGGTAAAGGGTGGATTCAATAATCGAATTCGTTCAAATCGATGAGGATATGTTTCAACAACCGCTATACGAAGGGGTTCCAGACACTGTGTGATTCTATACCATCGCGATCTTTCCCTCACCGGAAGTTCCTTAACATGAGGTCCAAATATCTCTTCTATCTCCTTTTTATCTCGTTTCCCAAAAGAAACCCGCAATCTCAATAACAATATTTTACTTCTCTCTTGATACAACTTGACAAGATAAACAACTCCTTTCACGTTCCAATGATGAACTGTCACATCGAGCGTTGTCCAAATACGGGGAGTGGATTGAGAGATCGCTCGCCATTGGGAACAAACACGGCCGAGAGTTAGTGGGGTAAAGGATTGATGACAGTTTTCGAGTTCAACAGAATATTCTATCGGGTCGATTTCATCAATATCAGAAAATTCTCTGCCTTTACATAGAACGAGATCCGTGTGGCAAGCATATTCGAAAATACGTGATAGGATTTCGACGGGTGCATTTCGAGTATGGGAGTTTCTGGAGTTGGTTTGACGACGTATCTGTGCCTCTTGAGTAGTCGAAGGAGCGTAGACATCCTGAAATATTTATGAGAGATGTAAGCCTTCGTGCAGAAGAAAAACTAAAATATGTCGATTTACCTCGGGCAAAGATAGCAAGGAATACATTGTGCGGTTGCAACATGGGCAAAATCCTGTGGGCTTTGGCCGTTGGCTGTAAGAGCAACAAGACGATCAGAAGGACGACACAAGAGAGAGAACTGAGTTAAAACGTACCTGAAAGAGATCAAATTGACAACAGTACATCAATAAGAAACCCAAATCGTAGAACAGGATCTCTTACCTAGGTTTCAACATAGAACGAGAACTGATAAACTGGAACATAATCTATGAGCTTGTTTGCAAGGAGTCTGCTGAAAATATGGGCGAATTTATACCAAAGCTCTGGCACTTAAAGCCTCCGAGTCGCATATTACGTGGAACAACTTCTTGAAAGAGAAATAAAGAAATGATAAAGTTCAAAGAGAAATTTTCATCCCATGGTAACTTGTCGTTATGTTACGGACAAGTGTGCAAATTCCGATCTCTTTGAGCTTTAATTTGTCTTCCGTTCAACGGGGGGGGCAACTGTACAAAGCCAATTACAAATTACAATCAGTAACAGATGTGTTGAGAAAAACAATAAACCTATCTCGTCATGATACTATGAACTTTCCCTAACTGGATTCAAAAATACTCGCCCCATATTACCATCTATACCCCAATGAAATTCCATTGGCGACCTAGTCTTGTGAATAGTTTTTGTTCCCTGTCCAGAAATCCCCAATCACTAGTTGCTTCTTGCAAGTTTGATTGAACATCTAGTAGAATCGGTCTCAGCTCCTCTGATACAAAGCGACCCATGATCAATTCCATGAATTGAGAACATAGGTGACTATATAAGGGTTTAAAGACGTAGATATGTATGCTTTTTTATCTAGGAAATTTCCTGGCATAAGTCGAAGTTGGAACAGAGAATGGAGTATAGTTACCTTTATCATTATCGTGTTATACGCTATTTCTGTTCCATACTGTATGTGTATGTATGAAGATGGTTGTGGTTACTGTTTTATTTAAGAACGTGAACCGCGACGACAAATTCACACACACAAAAAAAAAACGAAATAATTAAGATGACGTCACGATTGCATCAAAAAGTATTGACGTCATAGATTTCGACAGGGGTCTTTACTTTAAGTACTACGATATACTATACTGTCATAACGGTTCAAGTATATCTAGAAGGTCAAAGTCTGACCAGCTGAACTAGATACTGAAGAACGAACACTTCCAGTTCCAAGAAGTGAATAAGCATAAGGAGCAGAAGTAAAAGTACCAACAGGAGCAGTATTAGAACCTCCTCCGAAATCATTACCACGTGCAACTGCAAATCCTTCAGAAGTAGAAAATATTGCTTTTCCAATTCCTGTGTGTAACAATAACAACATTTCATCTCAGTTTACGTCCGATCGATTATAGAATAAGAATAAGAAGAAAACGTACCAACGAATACGTTATTTTCAACTAACAATTGCGCACCAACTCTGGTATTAATACCATCATTCACAGTTTCAAATAAGTTGTTGAAAATATGACCATGACCGAATCTGAAAGAAGGTGTACGTGAACCGATGTTTAAGAAATAATTATTGGCATAGGTGACTGTTGCGTTTATATCTTCGGTGTTTGAATCAGATGCTCCAATGAGTGAACCTTTGAAATGGTTTGATAGTTTGTTTCCTGTAGCAGTTACTCCTGTACATCCATGTGTAATGTCTAGAAGACCATCATAACTAATGACATAATGGTTAATAAAGTAGATGTAGAAGTATGATTTTGAAAAATAATAATAATAGACGTACAAATCTTTGTCATGGTCTTTATCACTTGACAAATCGGTATGGTCAATCCAAACTTTTTGAGAACTTTCAATTCCAATGGCATCTCCTACTTCCGCTAAAACTTTGGTAATTTTAATGTTACGAATGATAACGTTGCTGGTGCCAAGTACACGAAGACCAATTCCAGCAAGTTCTAACAGTCTCATTTAATTCTTTTTTAAAAAAAGATGTAGATGGAGTAAGTAGACGTACGAGATCCTTTAAGACCAATGACAGAAGTGTTGGCGCCAATTTTGACTACAGCGCTACCGGTAATAGTACCTTATGAAAATGTGAGTTTTGGATATACACAGGTTAATTAATTACCACACATACCGGAGATCACAACGATTTTTTTGGCAGTGCCAGAAACTGCTGCTGTCAAGGCAGCGAGGGATGTAACAGTTGTAACGGTTCCACCAGAACCTCCAGTTGTTCTAACAGAATTTTATGTTTAACATTTTGTTTCCTGTGGCTTGGGTATAATAGAAAACTTGGAAAACCCACCCTGCAGCAGCAGCATAACCTACAGTTGCAACATCATTATATGATGAGCGCTTCGAGAGTTCAACAGGGGTTGACTAATTAAAGGTAAGGACCTCAACCATATAAATAGAAGAATGAAAGGCGCACAGCTGCGACTTGGATAAAAGCGAAAGCGAAAGCAATGATTGACCACTTCATTGTGAGGTTGGGATAACCCCAGGCTGTTCTTTTGAGCATTTATATATGTAAAAAAAAAAAACCCACTAAACTTCGGAATACTCTCGGGTTGTAGACAACTTCTTGACGGACCGTCTGAGTTGTAGAACTCATAATGTCCAACGGAGTCAGCACATGAGATACACCCGGGTTACGGTTACGGTTTGGGCGGGACGTCCACGGCAGGATTTTGCATCAAACTCCCGCGCGTCAGAGAACGTGAGGTGTTACCTGTACCAATCCACCTACCGTTGTAACACTAGGCTTCTAAAATGGTGCATAAAGTCGCCCGTACCCTAAAAAGGGATCCCCAGCAGACCCAAAGCACATAGCACAGTCCATATAAATACATTTTAGAGGGTGTTGTAGTAATATATATATCAATCTTCACGATATGGTAGGTCTTTAGTACGGTAGCACTGAACAGTCTAACAGAGTGCCAGCACGAACTTCATCTATGACTTTTTTGGCCATGGCCTATGCAACCCATAATTGAATGATGTCGCATTTCTCGGACTATAGTATATCAAATAGCCCAGGTTAAAAAAAAAATTAGACATGAATAACATCGTCTGTACCTTACAAGAGATCCCTAGATCCCCAAAGCACATGGACAAGTCATATCCAAATGGTAACCTGAAGTTCTACCAACCGGGATATGAGTCGGTGAATTGGTATAAAGCAGTCCGAGAAAGTTATTCAAAAAAGATTGGGTTACTGAGTTTTTGTATATGTAGGCGTAGTCCATAGCCCAAATGTTATAAGAGGTAAGTAATAGATGCTGAATATGCACAGATGAGAAAATCATACAGTGGGAATCGGGGATGGTTCACAAAGAAAATGTCTCAAAATTTGGAAAATATTTATGTGTATTGTTATTGGCATGTTAGCTTCGGAAAAAGACATTTTATAGTACAGAAGGCTCCGTTGCGGCGCCAGACATACTATTGAAGTCACATTCGCTGGCACGCGGGAGTTTGTAGGGAGTTTGATGCAAAATCCTACCGTGGATGTCCAGCCAACCGTTACCCGGGCCGTGTTGTGGAAATGGGAAGTGGGGAGAAGCCAAACAGAGCCAAAGCAGAGTTGCCATCCCAACGATTGGGTGGTGGTTCTTCGTGCATTGACCAGCAGCGATACTCATACGCTAAACTCAAATGTCTGCCCCGCTCTCACTCAATGTCGACACTCCGGCATCTGCATCTCCTTTTCCATCGCCTTCCTCCTCTTTTCTTCCGCCGCCAGTTCCCGGTGCTCACGAGTTTGCCGTAAAACCCCCTCCAAAGCGCAAGTCCAAATCCTCACCCCCCTCGTCCCTCCTGCCACCCTCCGCTGAGATCACTCCCACACCATCCACCGCAACACCCACTCAGATGTCAACCCCCACCCAGTCTCAGTCCGCCGTTCGGCCTCCTTTATCTCCGATTCTCACCGGAACTTCCTCTCCTACCCCAAGTCTCTCTTCAACTCGACCGGCTCCTGCCTCTCCCGCCTCTTCCCGACGCATCTCAACCATCTCTCTCACATCTTCTCCTAGTAGAACTACCAGTCGCAGAAACTCTAGACGTCAGAGCAGCTTACTCAATCCTAAACGTCAATCTCAACTCGGTCCTTCTAATTTGTTAAGTACAGAAGAAGCACAAGTTCAAGTTCAGGAAAAAGATGAATCATTATCATCAAGTCCAACTGCTACTTCTAAACCATCTCCACCTACATCTGCAACTACAATCGCACCTATCACCCCATCTACTGCTTCTCAGACTCAAACATGCCAGAAACCTGCTCGTACTAAATCTAGCAAACGATATACGAAAGTGAAGATCATGATTCGTGATTTTGCTTTTGTAACTTCGGATGATAGATATAGGGGTATGGGTACACATGTACCTAAACCCAACAGATTCCCACGTCTGAATAAAAAACTGGGTGGATCAAAACGAGTACGACCTACATCGAAACGATGGTCAACTGCTTCTACATCATCTAAAGAAGGAAATGAAAAGATCAGTAGTTCATCTGCAGATGATGACGATGATGATGATGAGGCGGAAGATGATGATGAAGATGAAAGTGAAGGTTGGTTTAGAAGAGGCATGGGAAGATTTAGTTGGAGTTTTGGATTTGGTGGATTTAAGAGAGCTTCTCAACAACAACGTGAAGAAGAACTGAGAATGCAAGAGGAGGAGGTTCAAACACCAGTTGATCCTTATCCAAGTCGAGGAGATCTAGAGAGAAACTTTTTGACTCAGGAGGATGGTATGGTTAATGGAGGAAGTGGTCCTGAGGTGTATTATGACGCCGAAGACGATGTCGAACAACAAGAGGAGAAGAAGAGGAAGAGCCTTTATATGCTGGACTTTATAAAGCCATTTATGCCTTTGAACCTGAAGGTACGGCTGAGATGCGATTGGTTGAAGACCAAATTGTTAAAGTGATTGGAAGAGGAGGTGGGGTTGGTTGGGCAGTAGTTGTTGTTCCAGATGGTGTTGAAGGTGGCGTCGAAGTGACTTCAGAAACAGGAACGGTAAGACATGCTCTTGTACCTGAAGGTTATTTGGAAGTTGTGGAGTTGGATTGATGTTGAATTCCATCGCTGTTGTTATTTGAGTGTGGTTTTTATTTTACCATTTGGACTTTGAATGATCATCTCTTTTTTTTCCCTGTTGATGTTACGTTGTGCTCTCTCTTTTTTTTCCTCCT
Source organism: Coprinus comatus (assembly GCA_034638255.1). Classification (NCBI taxonomy): domain Eukaryota; kingdom Fungi; phylum Basidiomycota; class Agaricomycetes; order Agaricales; family Agaricaceae; genus Coprinus; species Coprinus comatus. Next base: position 151,710 of record JAWPGT010000035.1, read on the forward strand.
TTTTGCCATTGCTTTTTGGGCTTTTGCTTTTTTTTTTTGCTTCTTGTAGATTTCTAACCTTGATTTTAACAACCTCCTCTTTTTATACCTTTTGAACACCTACTTCATTTACCCCCTCGCATCTCAATCTTTTTTTTCATTTTTTTTTTTCATTATGACTTTACCTCACCCCCTCACCCCCAAATCAAACTGAACTGAACTGATACATGCATGTGTACATATTGCAATTCGTCAATTGAATCAACTTGATTAATACTTTGACTTTGATTTTTTGTTACGAAAGTTTTCGCGAATTGATAAACTAATTGTAAAACTGACCACTCTATCGCTCGTACTGGTCAAGTTTCTTGACGAATAAGAGTTTGTCAATTCTAATCTATTTAATTGTCAGGTCTCGAAGTCCGACTGACGGATGCAGTCGACTCGCACCCCCCATTTCATTACCAATTCACTTATCTTCTCTTCAAAATATGATAGGTTAAAGATGACAGGCTGTTAAAGACACTCGTTTAAAGTTTAACCTGAGCCTTCTACCGGGGCCGGGGATATACTTGTGCCAATCTTTGTTTGCATTTTGATGCTAAACACTTCTTAGAGCTATCATGGATCCACAGTTCCATATTAATCACATCCGAATCAGACTTTCAATGATGTATTTCAATATTCTGAAACTCAATATTGTACTCTCTAGTTGATTAAACTCAGTGCAGTGTGAAGGTCCCAGTTCGTCTCGTTGTGGAATAACAATATTCCCAACGTGTTTTCGTAACTGAACCTTCAGTTCTCTTCCAAGATCCAAATAAGTTACGAAATCCAATTCAGTGATAAGATAAATTTGTTTACTTTCTTCCTCTCTGTTCCAAACTTTCTTCTCAGTGCTCGAAAAATCTTTACATATTCTGTTCAATTTCAGTCTCTAACTCTTCTCTTTCAATTATTCTTCGGTATCTTAGCTCTACCTTCTAGAAAATTCCTATTTAGTTGCAGTAGAAGCTTGTTTATCCTTCTCTATATTCGGTTTTGTGAGTTTGGAATTTATTTAAATTTTCTTTAATTGGTATCGTATTCAGTAGACAGTATATAGTCTCTGGTGGTAGATGCGATACTCAGTGAATTTTACCCCCATTTTTCTATCTAAAAATCTCTTTCTAAATCGTCTTCATCCTCTTTACTCGACTCTCTGCCTAACAACTCGTTTTCCTCAATTTATTCATCGAAGATCACCCTGAATCCTTGAACGTCGTCGTTTCGGGTTCGAAGCTTGACAGTTGACGGACGCAACTGCACTCGTAATTTTATTTTGTCTTTTAGAACATTTTTCTGATCTTCAGCAGTATGATGAAAGTTGTGATAATCTGGCCTGGGTATAGTAATAGCCCAACACGTGCACGAGTTTTTGGAGTTTTACACAAGTGGGGCCAAAAAGTTACAATCCATCTCTCACCACAATGGCCAACTTCATTCCCACTGTTGAAATGAATCAAGCACTCCCATCGAATCCATTTGACTCGCAGGACGCTGCTGTTCTTCATGATGCTTATGAGAAATGCTTGGTGTTTGAGAATATGGCGGAGTCTCCGGAAGAACTCATGTATGTGCGATGTCTTGGATATTTTCTTATCGAGGTACCCACCCTCGTTGGTCAACAAATGGTAGCCAATGATATATCTCTCTGCAAAGGTGATAAGGAGAGAATGTATCATTTGGCTCAGGTTTATATAAATTGTTTCATTCGTCTTTGTCAGTCAGCGTTCTCCTAACCTCGACGGTTATCAGTCGTGTGTTCACAGTCTTATACAGTCCGACGAAACAAAGAAACAATACCACAGCTCTCACATCACTCTAGTCTATCATCCTTCAACATTGACAATTCTCATCTCCCTGAGGAAACCTCGAAACGTGATGTACGTGTTTCATTCGTCAATTCTCTAAGAACCCGCTCCCTTCATTTATTGACCTAACCCATTGAAGGCTTTGAAACGCGATAATCACAGGTGTATGGTTACTGGCGCAATAGACGATATAAAGTATCACAGCTTGACTCCTACAGCGAAACAAGATGTCTGTGGAATCCCCGTATCGGAAACGAATTTCTGTCACATCTTACCACCGTCAATAAACTGGGATCTCGACCCAAACATACCTGGTCTTCCAAAGGTTTGATTCAAATTTACATTTATTCATTGCGTGACCGCTCATTTTTTTTTTTTTTGTAGTTCACTTCCGCTGAACATGTGTGGAATTTGGTTCACGCTTTTGGTGATATCATGGTTCCTAAAGAGTTGAATGGAGACAATATTCACAGGCTGTCAAACGGTTTGACATTGAATGCACTTATGCATATACAATTTAATGCTCTAAATATGTGGCTTGAGAAAGTCAAGGTGGGTCTACTCCGATTTCATAAACAACTATCTTTATGACACTTATGATTTCTTGTAGGATGGTCCTGCAAATACATATCATTATCGTAGTATGATGCCAATGTGGGGAGCCCCTACAAGCCCTATTACGTTCACTTCATCAGATCCATCCAGATTAGAGCTTCCTGATCCAAGATATTTGAACCTCCATGCTGCTGTCTGTAGAGTGGCACAGATGTCGGGAGTTGTGGAGTATTTGAATAAATATGATATTGAGGTGGAATCAATGAATGTTTTAGCAGATGATGGATCTTCGAATAAGTCACTTGCATCTCGTCTTCAGAATCTTTTTATTTCTTCTCAATAGTTCATTTCTTTCTCTGGATTTGTTATAGACGGTTAGTACATAGTTTTATATTATTTGGATTTGAATTTTGTATTGGTAGGAGGTTCGTTTTACGGTACTGAGAGTCGTGTAATATGATAGATTTGTAACCGTGATACTTTTCCAGCTCTTGTTGTTTGCAATCCTTCCGACTTGCTAAATAACTGAGTGGCTGTAAACTCCTATAATTAGATTATCTAATCATTTGATGTCGATTAAATCAGAATATGTCATCAGAGTTGGTGTACTTCAGTCTTCGATGAGTCAATATGCCACCGCGACTAAATAAACGCCAGCAACGAGAATTAGAAGAACTTGAGGCACTCAGCACGCCTACGAAAGTACAAGAAGAACCCAGTGATGAGGAACTTGATACAAGACCTTCTGGCAGATCTGCAGGACCAGGGATATTTGCGACAGCCTCGGTATGTTAGTGTTATTTGTTTTAAGATGAATTTTCTTGATTAAAGATGCTGATGATTAGTTACTTGCACAAGAAAATGACGACGATGATGATGAAGGAACTGATGGTGCTGATACTGGACCAGTGAAGAAATCAAAGAAAGGGAAGAAAAAGAAGAAGAAGCCAGCTTTGAAAGCACAGCCAGTTATTGCGGATGATGAGGGGTTGAAAACATCGAAGTCAGACCAAATATCAGAACAGGCACTTAGTCCCAGCGAACGTAAGGCTCTCAAGAAGGCTAAACAAAAGGAAAAGAAGAAAGCAGAGACCGACGACATTGATCAAGCACTTGCGGAATTGTCTATCAAGTTCGTTACTTCATCAAATTACTTTACGTACTACTATACAATCTAACGTTACACACTTAGACTACCAACAGCTCAACAAAACCTCTCACAACAAACCACTTCCAAAGGTCATGGTCTACCAGACTTACTTGGAGTCTCCCTCCAACACCTTGATTCTGAAGCAGAACTTCGGAAATTCTTTGGTTCTCGTGTAGTTCAAGCTTCCAAGGCCAGCAGCTCATCATCACCAGGAGGAGCTGCTGGGCGTAGAAATGTAACAGCCCTTCGATCTAACCTCACTCGGCCACAACCTACATGGTGGAATGCAAGTCAAAGAGAGGGTTTGGCGATTCGCTCGCTAACTGAAAATGAGATTGAGGAGAAATTGGCGCGTCATAATTGGCAACCTGTGAATGAGAAGTGGTGGACGGTCGAGTATAGTAAGAAGTATAAAAGTATGACGAGGGAATTTCTTAGGACGGTCATGTCTGGTGGTAAGTTTATTATTTACATCTTTCAGTTCTTTATCAATGATCCTTGTCTATGTACTGTAGATCCTGAAGGCTTTTGGGAACTTATCAGGCGACTACCATGGCATGCTGATACCTTACTACAACTATCAGAGGTTTATCGACATAGAGAAGGTGGGCTTGGCCAAGCATATTCAATATTCAACTGAAACCATGATAGAACACGCTCAGGCCGTTGACTTTGTGGACCGTGCACTCTTCACTTATGAACGTTCATTCATCGGCGCCTTCAACCTTACCAGTGGCCTGAATCGACTAGATTTTGATCGCGTTGAGAATAGACCGTTTTACCTTGCCATTCACCGTCAAGTAGTGTAAGTGCTATCCCCTCTCCATCATTCATGGGCTAAGACTTATCTACCAGTGATTTACAACGACGAGGATGTGTTCGGACAGGCTTTGAGTTTGCTCGCCTTCTCTACTCACTGGATCCATGGACAGACCCACATGGCGCTTTACTACATCTCGACTACGTTTCTATCAAGGCCAACATGTCGCAATGGCTTCTTGACGTCTATGAAATTTTCGAAAGACGACAGGATGTTAAAGACACTCGTCTAAACCCGAGCCTTCTTCCGGGGTGGGCATATAGTCATGCTCTAGCACTTCGAATACTCGAAAGAGGAACAGACCACGTAGCAAGTACTGCTGCTCTTGCAGAGGCGATAAACGACTTTCCTTCTATTGTTCCACTCCTTGCCGATAAATTGGATATTTCCCTCCCCTCTTCGATTCGCGGTCACCCGGAATGCAAGATTGAAACAGATGCAATTGGATTATCATACGCTGAAGGAATTCTTCATCTTCTTTCTCACCTCTACGTCCAACGAGCATTCCAGGTATGGAAGGACCCAGAATATACGAATTGGTTCAACGATACAACTACATCAGTCTTCACGTCACTACCCTCGCCAACAACTGCCCTTCCAGCTAGACCCCGACGCAAAATATTTTTAAACCTTTACGAATCTGATACACTGCGATATTCAGTCTATCGTCACATAATAGTTCTTGAATCAAGTTACCGAAGGTTGTTCTCATTTATACCGAAATATGTGTTTGATGGAAGATCATTGGCTTGTGACCCTCTACCTCCGAAGAATGCAATATCGAATTATGATGACGCATTCTTTGAAGGAGTACCTGATTTGTATAGTGCATTTAGTAGAACGAGAAATAGAAGGGAAAGAGCGGTCGAGGAAAGGAGGTTGGCACAGATGGTTCCGGATGCTGCATTTCGACAACAACTTCAAGTGTGTTTCTTTTTCTTTTCTTTTCTTTTGATATTTTCTCACCATTTGCATATTCACTTCGTAATAGGGGTTCTTCGAAGGTCAAGGATTGGCAAATCAGTTCCCAGGTGGAATCGTACAATTTGCGCAAATGCTAGCTCAGTTACAACCGCTGAAGTGGAAGCTTTGATGCTTAATGGAATGTTAGATGATCCTCAGGGTGCAATGGATTTCGCAGCGTTTGGATTCGGTGCACCCGGTATGCCTGGACAAATGCCCGGAGAAGATATGTTGGGTGGATTTAATGCCGACGGAGGTGTTGGAGGAATAGATCAACAGGATGGAGAACATCCACAAGGAGTGGTCGCAGGAGCTAATGATAATGAGGATGAGGAGGATGAAGAGGAGATGAGGATGAAGAGGAAGATGAGGATGAAGATGAAGAGGATGATGAAGAGGACTATTCGGTGAGTATGGTTCACTTTAAAATAGTGGGTAATAGACAGCTCATTGATTTGTAGCCTATGCCTAGGATGATCAGAAATGTTCTTGGAAGATTATGGGGTGGTAATGCACGAGTTGTCGAGGAAAGCTCGTCCGAAGACGAACAACCACCTCCACCACCACAGCAACTCGCATACAATCCTGATTGGGATGGTGTTGATTGATTTTTGTAATCGCTGATATGTTACTCTATATGCTTTACATGAAATTCTGATCGTTCTTTCCCAAAGGCTTTGATTTTGAATTTATAAAGAAAATTTTCTCTTGTAGATCCGATTACAGCAAATATTCTCATCCATTGGTACTTATATTTTGGGATTTGACTCCCACCTTTCATGATGGACGTTCAAACACCACCCTCCTTATGAACCATCCCCCTACCCCTTGATAGCATCAAGCTCACCATGCACATGAGGATACAAAAACAGCTACGCATAGTAAACCCACATGACCATCCGTTCTACACGGCGTTTATTGACCATGGCTTCTATCGTTGATTATGACTTCTATCGCCACTTTTCGCCAACGCCTATGAGTGATATCGGCTTTTTGCCTTTGAACTCATTGTCCCTGGTTAGGACTTCGAATACGAAAATATTGACTTCAGGGGAGATCATCATTTGAATCTATTTTCATACGCCGATTAAGTTGAATGGTCTCACACGGAGGTCTTTCTTTCTACCATGAACGAGTCAGTTTTCTGCGTACCGATGACAGCGTGGGCTTATTTGTCTTATATTAATCATCTAACCATTACCGATTTTTCTCTCATCTATTCTTCAAAGAATATAAAAGGTAGGAAGGAATGTCGTTAATCCCTCAGTGATTTCACTCCTCTCTACTAAGCTCAAGAACACCAATAGTCAATATGTTCTCCTTCACAGTTCAACTTATTGGTGCTGCTTATGCTGCATTCATGATGGGTTTGTTACGATAATTGACGTTCAATGACAAATGTTGATATCATCGTCTGTTTTTAGGAAATTTTGGACATGCTCAACCATTGCCACTTTGTTCAAGGCAATACGTCGTTCGATCGGGAGATGTCTGTGATGTAATCTCTGCAGCCCAGAATGTGTCCACGTAAGAAGACTAGGCAACATCTGGAGCCCCTTATAAATATGACATTTTTCACTCACCCTCTTGTGCTTCTTGACAGATTCCAGTTGGCACATGTCAATGGTGGCATTAATAGCGATTGTAGTAATTTGTTTATTGGGGAGGTAATGACACTCTTCTCTTTCTTCCGAAATTCAAATTCGGAACACCTTTATGAATACATTACTTATTTTTGTTTTCTATTACCAGACTCTATGCCTTGGAATTGTGGGACAAGATTGTACCACAGTTCATACCGTTCAAGCAGGAGAAAGTTGTACTTCTATTGCCATAGCTTCCGGGAGCACTTTCGACATTGTCAGGGCTAATAATCCTAATGTCGACACCGGTTGCACTAATATCTACCCTGGCGAGGTTTGTGGCTTCTTTTTTGTTTTGTTTTGATATACTGGTTTTCGGCGTATCTGATTGTTGACTATTTTTAGGTATTGTGTACTGCTACCACAATAATCCCTTATACGGGCCTCTGAGGGGATGGAATGAGGTGAAGTTAGTGGTAGAGTGATTGTATTGTCATGCCTACACACTACTACCTACCATACATGAGTAGAGAATCGGATGAAGTTGAAAATTAAATGTACCTTTTTATGCATGTTCAATTGATGCAAGAAATAAGCTCATTCATGAGGCTATAGAACCTGGAGGAATTTCGAGTAATGCTTTAATGTGCTCAACTTCTACAAGTATGTGTGTGATACTACATTTACATGTTTAGTTTCCGGAAATGACAGGCTGACGTTGTGGGTATCTACTAAGAACTATAAATAAAAAGGGGTTAAGACTGGCTTACACTGAGTTTACAAGCGCTCAGCGCCCAAGATTACAACTCCATTAATTTTTCCGCAAATTTAGCATTAGTCGACTGACTAATACAGAGGACATAACTTGAACAATACATGCTCCGATAACCTTTAAATCAGTCGGTGCAGCCTAGAAGTGATGTTAAGCATTTTGAAACAACTTGAAATCAGCAAACTAAACTTACAAAGTATGCAATTGTGTTGAAAAGATTAATAATGCATATGGAGAAATAATACAGTGTACCATCCCGAGCAAAGATGAAGAATAGTCTGGACATACTGTCAGTCCTTTGTATAATGGGAAGATGTATAGTATAGAACGAACGAGTCATGAGTCGGATATCTTAGCACGTTATATTTCGTCCTTGCAATTGTCATAATGAAGATAACTGAATCCGTAATCAATGGTGCGACCCAGTGAGCGGCTAGACGTAACGAAGTATCCCAGTCAGATGTCAGTATAGAGACGGTATGCAATTCACGTACGGAATAATGGACTCGTTCCAGTGAGTGAACAACCTGTGTATTTTAGTGTTAAAGCTGTTCAAGAGTACTGCGGCTAGTACATACCAGACATTCCCAGTGGTGTCGAGGCAGCTAGATTCATACATAATTAATGAATTAGCACATCATAGAAATGAGAAAGTGTTGCGTACGAAATCCAGTATTTAGGGCGATGCAGGATATTGTCACTTGAGCAGACCACAAAGCAACCAATGACACCAGAACGACTTTGCTCTTCTCATATAAAGCCCACACTCGCAGTATCAGAATCACTTCAAGTGAATATTAATAATGTGTTGATTTTATTCGACCTTCAACACTTACTTTCACAGACTATAACATAGAGTAACTCAGATATTCATCCACCTTACAGCTAGTAGAAAAAATACTCACCACTAACCAGTGCAACAGTCGTGAACCCCTCAAAACTCGTCAAGTGCGTGCACCTAATTTAACTTATTTAGTGACCCCATGAATAGTATTCTCTCTTGAGACTCACGTCTATGAACACATTCAGGAAGCTCCAGTTGAGTATTATTAGCAGACAGATATAATAAATGTATCATACCTCCGATGAAGTATGAATCTGAAAAACTGATGGATGGAAGTTCCAAACCGGTATGAGATAATCATAATCCACGCCCAGTCATGACAACTCACCAAGAGTGACCACTACGTACTGCATAGGGGTGCCATATCGATTTATCAGGAACAAGATAGCCGGTAGTGTAGTGACCCTTCTTTTCCAGATATACTTTATCTTAAAGATAGATGAGTGTTAATTCCAAAAATATTGGTCAAATGTTGCTACACACCTCATCATCGAGTGTAATCACTAGGAAGTATGATCTCATCAGCATTGATATTTTGGGCAAAAATTATTGGGACCTACGGTATTCGTGAACAAGAAGCGCAAACATTGAGACCTCGAGATACTTCGCCAATAGCCTATGAAAAACCTTCATTCAGCATACTACTTGTTGATACGATTGGCGTTCACATACCAATGTTCCAAGCCAGGAACCAGTTTCGCCACTTCTGCAGCTGTTATCGGAACAGTGGAATTCATTGTGTAGCGTGCTTTCGCCCGGACTTGACAATGGGGAGGCTCGGAGAAGGGTCGAAATAGGGACGAGGTGCATTCTGTACAAACGGGTGTCTCTATTTACGTCCGTTGATCTGTATCACATGTCCTATTTTTTTCCCTTGGGCTCTGAGTAGAATGATAACCTGAAACAACGAAGCAAACTTTCAATTCTACCTGCATCAGTGTATCGCCACAAGATCTTTTGATAGACCTGTCAGTGCAGCTGCGGGTTCCCCGGTGATTTCATTTGATTGGACTATTTCTTTGCTATAGGATTCGTCTACGATAGAAAGTGCGGGCTTATCGGTTCTTTTCGAGATTTTGTGAGCTTTTTGAATTCCAAAAGAGGTCGCCCCCTGGGCTGTGCATCATAATTAATATTACATCACACTTTTCAGCGCGGTCAATTCTAACAGGTCTGTAAGCGTCTGTAACAGGTACTTCAGATATCTCTACTGCTCAAAGATAAGAAAATATGAGTAATGTAGTAGTAGAATCTGTTTCGAGCACAACATTCAGCGAACGTGACATATCTCAGATATCAGATATTGTATTCTGGCATGAGAAATACGACACCTAAACGAGTATTAAATATTAAATGAGTATGTGGTCGGCCCCGATGTTATATTTTGTTCAATACACGAAAAGAACATCAGAACATCTATAACACTTCCCCATCGACAATATATTTTACTCTATATGGAATGTTGCCATCGAGCTGTTATTGGGGGATATGGTCGCTTGATTTTAGTAGACGGCGGGCTTTACCGACTCGCTTATACTGCGCTTGGCGACCGTTCAAACTTTATGCATTACAACGATTTCAGGTTACAGATGGACAGTGACTCTATCCACGAGGAAGCAACAGGTGAGTGACGTTCGTAGTCAAAACAGGTATCGCGAATTCGAACTCACTAGGCTGCAGCCACTGACAGATCCATCTTACTTATTAGTGGTTGTGCTAACCATATATTTTACACATTTTGTCTCACAGGGAAGTAGTGACAGTACCAGAAAGTGCCGTCCTAGACTCGGACATGGTGATGGTGGTGCAGCTCTTCCCAGGCTAACCGCTTTCAATGAGTTACCAACACTAGCACTCTTAAATATAACACTGACCAATATATTATATGATTGTCGTGCTCAAGTCGTCTGGAGTTGGAAAAATTCCATTATATAATCGGATAATCGGAAGGATTTCGGAGGTCACCACTATATGCAGGTACTAACTATTACAACCTTACTTTCATCACTGATTCATCAATCCAGAATCAATGTGTGTGCAAATATCATTGATATACCTAACCGGTGTCTACGGATCGCTCTGCTCACGTAAAAATTCCGAAGACAATAAATACTATGATATACCAAGAGGTCTAAAAGAATTCTTACGACCATATGTACCATTTGTATCTCTTACACAACTCTAGCACATGTGTTGCACTTACATGCCACAAGATGAATTGAATGGTAATCAGAGCGTGACGGTTATTGTCAAGAACACCACTTGGCATTAGGAGGGGAACGAATCAACGATGTCGTCCTCCTGGGTCCTTCAGCTTGGTCAGTTAACTTGAATCTCAAGGATCCGAGCTCGTGTGAAATGCCGTCGTCTACAATGCACCTTTTTCGGCTTTTGTAAATATGGGACAACTTGAACTGAGCGCACAGCTTCACCCTCAGATAGTACATACTACAGTGATCATGAATGATGTGACCCTCCTCTACCACTATTTATAATTCCCAGAGTATGAAGAGAGGTTTGTGTTCGAACGTAATTCGTAGGGAAAAAAGAGGTTTACTACCATTTCTTAACTGTTAATATATCATACATGTTTTGAATATAATAGTAGTGTGTACTCATAGTACAATCCATGAAGTTCAAGAAGACGATACCACCCCTCTTGTTGTGATTCTCCCTGAGAACAGGAGGAGTGCGACCTATTATGATCCAGCCTCCATGATCGAATCTATTTCAAGGCTGTCAGAGTGGATCTGTTGAATGTGGCCACAGTTGGTGTCAGCCACCAGTCGAGTTCTAAAGTGTCTCCTTTCTCGTTAATGAATAAATGGGCCATGACCTCGGTCAGTTTCAATTTCTTCAGTGAACCTTTCCTCTTGCACCCACACTCTCAGCTTCACAAGCTCTAGCTTTGTACTCGAACGAATCATATTATATTCGCAACTTAGTCAACTCTACTATTCCCCATCCAACATACGAGAGTATACCTCCCATCATCTGCACTCAAAGACTTTTTAATTCAATTTTGCACGAAATCCTTTCTCGACTATCAATAATTCCGATTGCATTTCTGAAGACTCGCATTACTTTCTATCTATACACCATGGCTCCTATCGCATTTAACCTAAAGCAGATTATTCGCAGGGTCGGTAATTTTACTGCCTTGCCATCTATCGGACTCTACTCTGGTGGAACCACTTCCACTCCAGCAACAACTGAGTCCATTTCTATTCCTGTGGCTTTTACGACTGCCACTTCTGTTTTCAACCCCACTGTTTTCCAACCCTCTAATGTCATCTCTGCCGCCATCACCACTGCTACCCCTGTGATTGAAGAAACATCTACTTCAATCTTTCCTACCATAATTACTACATCAATTTTAGTTGACGAAGGACAGGACAATTTCTTTGACGTTCCTGATGTATTCAAGCCGAAATATATCGGCACTTGGGCTTATGTTCTACTTGGGGTTGTTCTTCTTGTTTTGATTGCCGTTTCTCTTTTTGTCATCTACAAGTGCCGTTCCACTGGAGTCAGCAGGACTCCAAGAGGTGCGAGGAATCAGTCCTCTTTGAAGGAGTTGGAGGAGGGAAGGGGGAGGGAAGGGATTGAGCTGAAGGGATTAGAGTTGGATAATGACGGTTTGAGGAAGGAGAGCATGAGGAATAAGAAGAGGGATAGTGATAGATACGGTTATGGGTTTGGGAAATTGGTTGAGTCGGAGAGTGAGAGAGTGGAGAGGGAACAATGGGAGTTCATTAAAAGCCGATTGAGCTCCCAATCTCAAGTGAGTTATCTATCACCAGTTGCAGGTAAGCTAGTATTGATTAATCCTTATAGCTGGAGTACGAGAGGAGGTATAAAGAAGGCATGCTTCAGCTCAAGGTTGCTAATGGAACATTTGGAACTACTTTGGATGGCACATTCAAAGGAAGTCCGTGTTCACTATCCGTGCCGAGCAGAGCCCTGATCAAGAACACACGTGTCTCATTTCCCCTAGGATTAGACGCACATAATAGAGGTGCCACAACCTTTCTCCAATTCAAAACATAACCATCTCTCCGGAAGTTTCTACGTACTGGCAGTAGTTAAACTGCCTTGACACACTTCAATATATTTGTACATTGGTTTATCGGTCAATGATAACAGAAGAATATCAATTACTAATAGTATAAATATACACAGTCATAAAACTAAAAAGTATCTCTAATGCCGATAAGTTTGAGGGCACAGTGCCAATCAGACGGTCTATATAGAGAGCCAAGCCTCCCGACGTCACTTGTTCCAAAAAAGGCGATATTGATGGATTTCCAAAACGTCACAATAAATTGCGATAAGATCATAAAACCTACTTATCCTCTGTTCAAACTACCAGAAGAGGTGAAATGGCAACAGATAGAGGTAAGATGAAAGTAGGGTCTATACGTCAAGCGAATCTCTAAATGCATGGACAGTTCTTATCGGTGTCATTGGAGGAAGTGGTCTTTACCAGTTGGATAACCTCACCTTCGTGTAAGCAGACTATGAGTAAGTTCACGCAAAGTATTGACATTCCGACAGAAAAGAAGTCAACCCAGAGACTGTATGATTTATAAGTTTATCCATTTAATAATCATACCGACAGTTTTACTAGCCCTGGGGTTTCCCTTCTTCGTCAATCATCATTTCTTCTCTTCCATCCGGCACTCTCGTCGCTTTCATCGCACGACATGGTATTGGCCATGTAATCAACCCTTCCGCCGTTCCATCCCGCGCAAATATTGCTGCACTTAAATCACTCGGCGTTCAAGTTATCCTCGCGTTTTCCGCTGTCGGCTCCTTAAGGGAAGAAATTTCTCCCGGATCATTCATCCTCCCAACACAGATCATCGACAGAACCAAAGGAATTCGTCCTTCTAGTTTCTTTGAGGGAACATCAATTGTAGCTCACACTGGATTCGGAGACCCCTTCAGCAGTGGATTTGTTAAATGGCTTCAGGAAAGAGTGGCAAAGGTTTTGGAAGAGGAAGGCCGTGGTGTCAGGTTGTTCACCGACAAGTGCATTGTCTGCATGGAAGGACCTCAATTCTCGACCAGAGCCGAGAGTTTGATGTACCGTCAATGGGGCGGTGATCTCATCAACATGAGTGCAATTCCTGAATCCAAGTTGGCTAGGGAAGCTGAACTTAGGTATGTCTTTGAATCTGGTTCAGGAAAGTGCTTTTAATCATTTCATATAAAGCTACGCTTTGATTGCTACTGCGACGGACTATGACTCCTGGAGGGTATCAGAAGAATCTGTCACTGCTGCAGAGGTTTTCAAGACTTTAAAGACAAATGCCGATACTTCAAAACTCGTTGCTGCAACCATCCTCGATGATCTTCAAAAAGCTATCACCGACCCTGAGACTGGCTATATCTTCTTGGAGGAAGTTGGAAAAATGCAATATAGTATTATGCCTCGGTCAATCAAGCAAAAACAGGAAGACAGAGATAAACTCGCTTTCGTTCTTCCTACATACTTCTCTGGTGTTGATGGCCCTGATGCTAGCACTACATGATTGACGCGATAATTTTAGAGAAAGTATTTTTGGATTATGTATTTCATAGATGCCTCGGCCATCTGTAGAGAGTCGACAAAAGAAACGATATTTGGTCCTATCACCGTGAACGTAGTCGAAGCGTTATGAGTTTATTTGAGACTCTGTACTTAATATCAAGTGAGTGTAGGTTGATGAGTTTGACTTCAATGCGGGCGAATGAATGGTGGATGCATTATATTCATCAATCGATTACGGATCAATCAGTCAAACAGGTTTCGTAAAATAATCGGTCGAACAATCGGGACCAGGCTGGACGACGCCAGGCCCATTCGTACTTCTGTAAATACTCCACATATCTTCTATAATTGCCGACAATAAACCTTGCAGAAAAAAGTCCACAACTTCGTTGGATATATCCAAGGATGCTTCAAACCCATGAAAAGCGTATTCAAGCCACACAGGTAAGCCTTAGCATATGGCCAATCAACCGGCGAGAAGAAACGTAGGTTCCGTAGGCGACATATGGTCATCTTGGAGAAAGTGTCATGTGTCGCATAACGGTACTTGGCAAACCATTTGAAGCAGAGGGGGCTGCCTTCCTACAGCTGACACCTTGCATTTTATTCAACTTTTGCTTGTTATATCTTTCATGTTGCTACCGCTCCAGGCGGCTGTACAGTGGACTGTAGTCCCAACGGAAATATGGATAAGATGAGAAAAACCGTTTCCAAAAGGTGTTACGCAATTTCTTTACGTACATACCGACTTAAAATGTGATTAAAGACAAATATAGACTGATACTACGATGAAATCAACGCCTACTTCCTTTGAGACAAATTCTGAAACATGAAGTGAGAGTCTACTTGGGAACAGCGATTGTAAGTGAAAACTCGGTGAGGAGATTATACTACATAGAAGTGAGATTATGTGGTAGTAAAATAGACCGAAAACCCTTCCCTTCGCAGTTCCGCAATTTTTCTGTAAACCCACAGATCCAAACCAACATCCGCCCCATAACCATGTATACCCAAATGAAACTGCATGTTCAACCCAACCTTCCGCTGAGCCTCTACAAACTCCACGAGTAGTCTTTGCTCGAAACTGTGGTGATGCTGATGAGGATGAGGAAGGGTACATCTCTGTCCACCTAGATTGCTTGCGACGATTTCGAGATGAGTTAAATGTGATAACAGGTTTAATGCGTCTTTAAATTGGAAAATATCGTTGAGAAAACCAATGCAAGTACCCTCGAACCGAAGGTGTTTGACAGAGCGAGGGATTTGCGTAAGTTTGTTCATTAAATCATCATCGCTACGATCCACCGCCTGATATACATCATTCAAGCCATACGTCAAGGATTCGAAGGAATTTGGAAGATTTTTGAAAAATGAAGTAAGAATATTGAGTGGGATGTAGTTTGCGAAGAGCCTGTGAAAAACGATGCTCTTCACTTTGGGCAAATAGATCTCGTCTAGATGTGTCGTGTAATATCTTGGAGGCCTAAGGGGAAAAACCCACTCCAGATGCTCCAGACCTTCGAGTTCGAATCCAGAAATACCTAAGTCATCCTCCACCTCGAGATTCGTAGTAGAGAAGATGGTATTTTGAGCCCCACCCCTCATATAGAAATGTTCGTCTTCCGTAGCGAAGAACTCCAGAGTTGAAATTGTTCTCGGATACAAATTGTCTATCCGATGCCAGTCATATACTGAGAGACAAGATAATTTCGGAATGTGTTCGTAATAGGAGCTGACGCTTCCGTTCACCGGATTACTAGCATCATCGTTCCAGCCAATATCAAGCCATTGTAGGTTGATGAGTTCGACTTCTTCAATGCGGTTATCAGGGTCGATATAACCGAAGTTTTCCCAAAAGGTTGGTGGATTTAGCAATCGGAGACTCTTGAAGCGAGCAGAGGACTCCCCAGTGTAAATCATCCTTCGAAGGGGTAGTAAAGCATCGCCTAAGTCCGAGTAACATTTTTGGGTTATATTATCCTTTGCATCTTGTCTTCTGAAATCAAATTGAGCCTCCAGTAGTAGTGGTTGGCTTTTCTTCTCATGAAGACGTATAAGACCCATGACCCCATAGAAATTCCTTCGGGAAACCTCCACGCTAAGTGTCTTCCAGAGTGAAGGTGTATTCTCAACAATTTCGTGCCATTTGGAACACACACCACTAAGTGCAAGTGGAATACAAGTATGTTCCACGTC
Source organism: Coprinus comatus (assembly GCA_034638255.1). Lineage (NCBI taxonomy): Eukaryota > Fungi > Basidiomycota > Agaricomycetes > Agaricales > Agaricaceae > Coprinus > Coprinus comatus. Next base: position 167,961 of record JAWPGT010000035.1, read on the forward strand.
GACATCCTCTGCATCATCAATTTCGATGTCAGTGACAATGAATGGTTTCGATCTATCAGGCCCCGAGTTGCAAGCGTATTGGAATATGTGGGATAATATTTCGGTTGGAATATTCTTCACATTTGAATAATGCGTGTTTGCCTGCTGAAGGAGCCATTTCCTTTGTTTGGTCAAAAGATCAATTTGGTTCTGGAGTGTTTCGGCTTGGGAAAGGATAGATGGTAGTGGAGGTGAGGGTGGTTCTTGGGAGAAAGTCGACCTTAAGAACCTCGTCTTGTAGTTGTCGGTTTTGTTACCACAAGTTGGGCATGTCATGGTAAAGGAAGGAATGGAACGAATCAAACGACAGCCCTGCAGGACACATATTGGGATTAAGACTCCGCTCGTACACATCCGATACACACCTATAATCGCTCTGGGGCCGTACTAAATCGATCTCTGAAAATCTGAGACAGTGAACGAGTAACATTTGCGGCAGTAATTGGTATTATTTTATTCTTAAGTACGGAATTTACGCATATTCCTGCATTAAAAACCTGGCCAAGTTTCTATTTCCATACCTGAGAATCAATCTCTTGTAAAATAAACAGCAAATCCTTCCTGTCGATACCCTGCAACCATCTTGTAAAACCACTTGTCCAAACCAATGTCCGCCCCATAACCATATAGGCCTATATGAAACTGTTTACTCGACCCAACATGCTTCAACTCCATAAACTGCCTGAGAATATGCTGTTCGACTTTGTGACTATGCTGATGTGGAAGGGTACATGTGTGCTCTGGTTGCGTACTTGCAACTAATTCGAGATGCAATCTGAGGTTCACGATGATAGTGGTGTCTTCCAGTATAAAGTACTCCAGGAGGTCGTTAAGGAAACCAATACAGGGACCCTGGAAGCGGAGGTATGTGACCGATTCAGGGAGTTTCGTATAACATTCCAATATATCCTGGAAGAATGGCAGACGAGTTGCATGATCATTGTCCACCTGATATATGTCATGAAAATCATAAGTCAAGGATTCGAACGATTCTGGAAGTTTGTTGAAGAATGAAGAAAGAATATTCTGCTCGATAGGTTTTGCAAAAAGCGCACGGAATGCAATGCTCTTCACTTTGGGGAGGAGAATCTCTTCAAGGATTTGTAATCGGTCATCGCCAGATCCATCAGGAAAATACCACTCCAAATACTCCAATTTGTCCAGCTTAAGCTCCAAAATATCGATACTCTGTACATCCTGCCACCAGTTGGCTATTGTAGTGGAGCGGATGTGTTTTGAGCCCCTGTATCTGATACAGCTGTACCCCCCTTCTACCAGAATCATCTCTAATCTGAAGACATTTATGGGGTATTGATATATATTTTCCCGGTACAGCTGACTTGGATTGTATACTGTTAAACGAGAAAGATTAGGGGCACCATCTCCAAAAAGGTAATCATCAACATCCAGAACATCCGAGTCGGAGGTCCAGCCGATGTCGAGCGAGTGAAGGTTTTCAAAATTAACTCGCTCAACATTAAAATCATTCCGAGGGTGAATGACATCGATATGCTGCCAATAGAGCGGTGGATTCAACAATCTGAGGCTTCCAAAGCGAGCAGAGGACTCCCCGGCATAGACCATCCTTCTAAGAGGGAGCAGCGCCTCATCCAGATCCAGGTTGCGATCAAATGACAGTTCATCCATTTTTTCCTGTTTTCTAAAATCAAATTGAGCATCCAACAGGAGTGGACGGCTTTTCTTCATTTGAAGATGTATAAGGCTCATAATCTCCTGGAAATTCCATCGAAAAACCTCTACGCTGAGTGTCGTGTGGAGACAGCAGATCACGTACTCGAGAAATCCACATTTCTCAAGTCTTTTCCCTCTCTGGCCTCCAGTTCTAAACTCACGCAACCTCCAACAACGATCTCCATTTTCGACCACACTTGACCCTGACTCAACAACTCGGCCAACACCACAACATCAGATGCTCCACATAGGCCAACGGTTCATTCCTTTCAGAAAAACTTCACCAAGAACAACATACTCAAAACTCAGGAGACAGGGTCTGCATTTCAGTTTGGGCAGCTTAGCAGTAATAAAGGACACGAGGTCCGTTTCTTTCTTTTTCTTTTTCTTTCTTATTCTATTGTTTCTATTCCTTTTCATTTCTTTTCGGCGCTCTGCGCTTCGGTGGTTCAACACCACGTCGGTTCCTGAGCATTCAACTGCTCTTTTCCTAACTAAAAACATTTTTACATTCAATTTTCCACACGTTCTGAAACTTTAATCTATGAACACGGGTACTGTTTAATGAACTTTTCTAGTTTTGTGCCATAAACACGGGCTTTGAAGCCCTTCCTCGTTATCCTACTCTCTAGTATAAATACTACGGACGGTGTAGTAGAAAGCCAGTAAATTTTGCCCCCACTTTTCTGCTTATAATCACTCTCGAAACTCGCTCGAAAATCACTCAATTCTTGTTCAAGTCTTCTCAAACTTTTGCTCACCACTCACAACGTTCCCTTCTCGAACCCTCAACATTAGTTTCAGACTCGAAGCTCTGACAGCTGACGGACGCAGGCCAGCTGTACTCGCGTTTTTATTTTGTTGTGAGACGTTCATTTTCTCTTCAGTATATGCCAAAACCTAGATAAAATGAATCTGTGTCTTATTGATGGAACATGCATATTATGATGTGATGACCGTTAGGCTGAAAGACGGGGAATATACAAGCTTCTTGGATCTTTAAGCTCATGAAATTGGCACATGTGAACAGCGTCGAACTCGGTCAAAATCGATTGCTTCCATATGATAGAAGCGCAAGTGACCACCCAATGACAGCCCCTACGTAGATCCTCTGTATAATGTGCAGTGCTTCCGAGTCATTGATATTCAGGGTCTACAAATCGGCTCACCAATATCACCAACATAAATAATGAGCCTACACTGAACTTGGTCGAATTCTAGTGAACGGCAATGGCGTGTGTATAATGTAATTATATCTCTTTGCCTGGGTGTAAATACAAGTAACTAAATTCAGAAAACCTTCGATGAAATCGGAATCATAAGAAAGAGTCGGGATGTTGATGTTTCACCTACTATACATATGATATTAACAATAGTGCCAATATTCACCAATTCATCATCCAGAAGATCACATACCCACGACAAATGTGAGTCTGTGAGTTACTGGAAGTATAACGGAGTAGTAAGTACAGGTCGGTTCACAGAGGAATGAGAGAATGTGGTTGTTTGGGAACAATGCGTATGGAATTTGAGATGTCCTTACATAATGGCGTAGTTCGTTACAGTGGGTCCAGTCTACCGAGAAATGTACGGCAGCAAAGTAATCATCTTCTCCATTGAACTTTTCTTCTTTAGTATATCAATCATCTCTCACTTCTCAAAACAATGGTATCTGAAGTACCTAACATTAGGAATCCATTAACTACGCTCGAGATGGCATGAGGATCATTCGGACGACATCCACTACCTTCGTAATCCGAGAGCGCCAAAGGCATTATGATGTGTGTGATGAACAGGAGGTATTGAATTAGCCCGAGGTACTAGCGAGAAACACGAACATGGGGGGGATCATAAGTTGCTCTGGTGGTTACTTACAGGCTGACCATTTAGTCTTAGATGAGTCCCGGAGTTGTTGAAAGTTGAAACGCATTTACACATTTCATTTCAGCCATATTTCAGTGAACTGAGATAATGTCTGTCCATGGCACTGGTGCGTCGTGACGAAGGAGTGCAGAATCTACTAACCACTAGTAACATCATCCCATATTGAAATATACCCGAGATTGAGTTTGTTCGGAACTTAACGCGTTTGAATTTTTGAGTGTCCTTAATTGTAGTGACGTAGTTCGGCACACTGGAGTCCACCGATAAATACGGCGGTAAGTAATCATCATCCGAATTTAACTTTTCTTACTTAGTACACGAAACTGCGAAGAGCCCGGGAGACAGAATTCTCAATATTGTCTGTCAACACTGGTAGGTAACAAAGATGATCTAACCAACATCATCTTAGATAAAAGTACTATACTAACAAAATAATGATGATGGAGAAAGATGAGATGCACAGGCTTACAACCGTGGTATTCAATGTAATTTATTGATCAAGATTCAACGACTCGGATAATAGGACAGAAAAGCCGTACTGTTTGAAAATCATCCCAAGTATTAATTTGTAGTACTAATAGTGGTAGAATCTAATCACTGTTTGGTCGGTGATAATGGAAACTTTCATGCCAGAATATTTATGAATGTTGAATTTTCTACTTCTTGCCGAATCTTCATTAAATCTACTATTGTGTTTAATGCTATGAAGGCTAATGCAGATTGTTTCGAGCTTCCTTTAGACTCGGGCTAAGAGAAAATCAGACGAGGCGGAGTCACGCTTTAAGTTTGTTGTCGCTTGCTTTAAAGTAGAGGAGTAGCAGAGGTTAAGAATTCCAACATCTCCATTTTGAAGGCTTCGTGTTTCCGAGTGGTATGAGAGTTATAGGTAAGATATTGTAAATGAGTCATTTGAGGAATCAGTTGGACAGGCTCAAACACATTTACGCGCACTTACGCTGGAATTCGTGGCAGATTAATGCACCCTAGGACTCTTTCAGTAGCTTCAACCAGGATCAATTATGAAAATAACTGGTACTCGCCGTCGCATCATCAAAGCTATACACCTGAGGATGGCATCATTATGACTCCCATTGTGCTATATATAAGTACTCCTATACAAACGTTAGCTAATGGCGTGAATACACTTATATTTAAAGGATAACAATAACGGATGCATCAATAACAGTCAATAGCCTATCAAGCTCCGCTTTCTTTCGCTTTCTCTTATTGTCAACTTGATATGATTCATTCCACTTCTGTCCTCTGTCAGTGCTCAATTGTCTCTCTCATTGAATAGAAAATGGACGAATATAGATCAGGTAAAAGGATACTAATATCACAACCGCTGTTAGCTTTGATGGTTTCCTTCCTCAGCCCACACGATTGCGCCCGCTACCACTGGCTGGTATCGGTTCAAAAAACACTATCACCTTTCATAGATTTCATCTTTTAACTCAAAGTTGAACTTTTTTCTACCTTTTTTGTTTCAACTTCAACAAATCGTTCAAGCAACAACTTATTGAACTCTTTATTGTATTGCTTAAATCACCGTCACGTTCTCTTCACTATGAAGCTCGTTAGGACTCTATATGGACCAAAGGTATGATGCGTGGCCCCTTCGTAAGCTTCGGAAACTGATGTACTCAGTGGCAGGCCCAAAATTCAAACGGTGCTCCAACACCCACGACTAGCACCTCAGAACAACATTTTCGTTGGGTTTACTATGAGAACCCTACAAGCATGGTTAAAGTCAAGTACGAGCCTACATTCGAACCCGAAATCGACAAATCTTTTCTTCCTCGTATGTCGCCAGAAGAGGATAGTCCGTACCCAGGCTCGGCACCACCGTCGTACACTGCCTCTGTACAGGATTCCTTCAAAAACCTGACTCCATCTTCTTTTCCTCGAAAATCCCGTCGTGCTTCAACTTCGAAACCCTATGAGCGACGAAATAATGACAACAGTTCGCCGTCATTAGGATCATCATCAAGTTCAACATTATCATCAATTGATAGCGTATTTCAAACTCTCCATATCAACATCAATAATGCATGGAATGAATGTCGTACAGTAGTTAGTAAAGAGATGGAGGAGGCTGAAAGGTGGAAATTCCATTACAAATCGATGGAGAAAGAACGAGATGAATTGGTCGAGCGGCTTGGGAGGCTTGGGGTACAGTTAGAGTCGCCACTGAGGGACTTCGGGAATGATACTGCCACGAGATTCTCGGAGATTGGTCCTAGGAGGACTAGATTGATGAGAAGGGCTGTTAAATTGGATAGGACTTCAATGCGTACACGTGCTAGGAGGTCGTCGGATGAACTGGATTTTTATCCTCATGATGTGGGAGATGATTCAAATGATGTAGCATGTGTTGGTACCATTGGTCGCGGGCGAAGGCATCATGGAGATATTGGAATACAGCATGTTGATTTGCTGTATACTGCTCAGGATGGACGGTTGTTTTGTAAGGCGTGTTGGTGAGTTTAAAATTGTTTTTTCAAGAGTGTGTATGCTCATTTGATTTTATCTCTAGTGAAAATGCTCAGAAGTATGATAGACATGATCTAGGTGCGATCAGAAATTTCATGAACGATGAGTCGTGGACAGAACTCCGTCACCATTATGCGATGGAACATCCAGATGAATGCCGGGATATTGGAAGCTTATCTCGTTCTCAAATTTCAGGCCTCCGTCAACATTTGATGGACTCTTCAGATTGAGTTTTTTTTTCTTTATCAACTATATCTTATTCAATGTGCATTTAATTCTTGTACAACATTCTGGTCATTTCGTTTTTCACTTCATTGGAGTAATTGAACTTTGGGTTTCACATTTTGGCTACTATTTTCTCCTAGGAACCTAGCACGGGTCGTTATACTTATTCTACTATGTATGCCATATGATTTTTATGCCTTATGCAATTTCAATTTTCAATAGCTTGTGGCCTCCTGTTTTGCTTTCTCATGATGTACAGCGGTGTGACTTTGGAGTTCGAAGGCACATGTGACACATCATGCCGTCACGTTGCGGATGTCACGTTTTGGGATCTTCGAGGATGAGAGGACGATATCGAGAGTATTTCTCTTTGCTTTCGACGCCCATACGACTGGAATCTTTTCAGGGACGCTCCTCCCATCGTCCACCACGCGGTCATCCCATTGCCCAAATTTTTGGTACATTGTCACCAATAATTCCAATAACAACCATCTACTCCCTTTGTAACTCAGAAATGGCTGGGTTCCATGGTCGGAAAGACTATGGTTGACCAGAAGAACACGGAGGAGCGGAGGAAAACATATAATAATCCGGCAATATATTCAAGGCAGACTGCATATATGCGCCTTGAAGCCGGATGGTGGGCTTATCTCTGCATTCTTGACTCTCAGTGGTGATTATATGCGGGGTATCGTCGTCCCGTCGTTGTCAACGACAGCGAGGAGGCGTTTGCACATGTTGCGGAGGAAAGGGAAATGAATCAATCACATCATCACAACAAAGGCAAACAACACCGCCACCTGTTTGTACAGGACTCCTCGTCCATTGTACTGCACGTAAACTGACCTCACTGCCTGCGCCGTCGGCAACGGCATATTCTATCCAACCTCATTTACTCAACGTCGACGACGGCCTTTACTAGTTTCGGTTTCGTCACTATTTGATGCTCAACCTTGAGCTGACTCATTTGGAATCCTCCCACTCTTTAACACACAAAACACCTCTTACCATCAAGATCATGCCCGTCACGACGCGAAATAGGACAAAATCAAATAGCCTAGGTCCTTCGGGATCCGAATACAATGCAAGTGAAGCATCTGTCGCTGGTGCTGACATAGATGCTGAAGGAGAGGAGGAGGAGGCGGTGCCTAGTTTCATGCTCTCTAAGAGGGGCCGGAAAGTTAAAGCAATAGCATACCAAGAAAGCTCAGAAAATGACGACGATCTCAACGTCATTGATAAACCCGCAAAGGTAGAAGACCTATTCGGCGCAGATGTCAAGGTCAAGTCACGCTCGCCAGTGAACCACGATGACGACGAAGACGACCAACAACCTCGACGTCGTTCGAGTAGACGACATACTAGAAATCTTCCGGATTTTGTAGAGGATGATGATGAAGGAGACCCCGACGCCGGGTACAATACGCGCCGAAAAACAAGAAGCGCCAACGTGTCCAAGCCGAACAATGGTTCCACCTCTCGCCAACGTTCAACACGAAGTACTCGACGTCTTGGACGCCTTCGGCGTGGAGACAAGGAACCGGAAGATGATCAATATGTTGATGAAGATGAACCATCGTCCGCAGATGCTGATGGCTCTGTGGATGACGGTGACGACGCCATGGGCACTTCAGACCTTGAAGTTACTCTAGAGCCTGAACCAGAGCCTGAACCAGAACCGGACGAGGATAATGATGGGAAACCTTACGCCTTCCGACAACGCGCCAAGATCAATTATGCAATACCTCCTCCCCTTGAAGATATGCCAAAACCAGTCCAGAAACCAACTGTAAACCGTCATGGAGGTCGCGGAGGTAATCATTCTAGGAGTAGAAAGGGCCCCGGATGGAGTGCAAGTGGTGCAGAGCTTGGTCGTTGGATGGGCGATGATTCGGTATGCCCTATTCTTTTCAGCAATATCACTTTCAAAACTCATTATATCTAGGACTCTGATCATCCTACAAGGACGCCCCGCAAGCAACCCTTTGGCCAGATGGGTCCCTATGGTGGTGCTGTAGCAGCCGGTGGTATGCTACCAGGAGACCTAGCTTCTGGAACACCATCTAACTTGGGCAAGATCGGCGACGCGGGTGAATGACGTTCTTTCTGATTGTATGCGCCCATATGCTGATTCTTGATATAGCATTGGCAGATGCCGATCCCTTGGGAGTTAATACAAACGTAACCTTTGATGAGGTTGGCGGTTTGGATGAACGTAAGTATGCTTCGCATCTCTTTATAAATATGGTTATTAATAATGATTTACAGATATCCACTCACTAAAGGAGATGACTCTCCTCCCGTTGTTGTATCCTGAAGTTTTCCAGAAATTCAATGTCACCCCTCCCCGTGGAGTGTTATTCCATGGTCCTCCTGGAACTGGTAAAACACTGCTCGCGAGAGCTCTCGCTGCTAGCTGTCGATCCAATGGACGTTCCATTTGTGAGTTTCGTGTAATACGTCATTTCTAATCTCTGATTAAAATATATGCTTCTAGCCTTTTTCATGCGGAAGGGTGCCGACTGCTTATCAAAATGGGTTGGAGAAGCAGAACGTCAACTACGATTACTCTTCGAGGAAGCCAAAAATTCCCAACCCTCCATCATATTCTTTGACGAGATTGATGGTCTAGCACCGGTGCGGTCGTCAAAGCAAGATCAGATTCATGCATCCATTGTTAGCACACTCCTTGCTTTGATGGATGGTATGGATGGACGCGGTCAAGTTGTGGTTATTGGCGCGACCAATCGTCCTGATGCCGTTGATCCTGCTTTGCGTAGACCTGGCAGATTCGACCGCGAATTTTACTTCCCTCTACCAAAATTGGAAGCTAGGGAAAAGATTTTATCTATTATGACCAAGGACTGGCAAGGGTGGGGGCTTGATAAAGACGAGAAAGCGCAAGAACGCTTGCATGGCCTTGCCAAGCTCACGAAAGGATATGGTGGTGCTGACCTCAGGGTAAATATTTTAATTCTTTTATTTTAATTTTATTCTAATTTGATCATGATGTAGGCTCTATGTACGGAAGCGGCACTTAATGCTGTTCAGCGAAGATATCCCCAGATCTACAAATCAACAGAAAGATTAGTTTTGAACCCAGAAACAATTGGTGTGCAGCTAAGAGATTTCATGATTTCGATCAAAAGTAAGTTTGGATATATGGACAATCATATCGAAACTCACCTATTGAAAACAGAGCTTGTTCCTTCGTCCGCACGATCATCATCGTCTGCTGCTAATCCTTTACCCCAACAACTTGTCCCTCTACTTGGAGATACACTGGAAAGGACGAAAGCTTCCATAGGCAAAGTACTACCCTTGGACAAGAAGCTGACCGCTTTGGAGGAAGCTGAATTCGAGGATGTTGGCGGAGAAGATGGTGCCCTGGATCGGGAGATGTTTTCACAAAGTATGACTTTTTTCTTGCACCATTTCGTTTTCACTCATTAGTATTTGTTCTCAGCAATGCAAACTATGCGCGTTTATCGACCTCGAATACTTATCCATGGACCTGTTGGAATGGGCCAATCCTATATTGGTGCTGCTGCCCTACACCATCTGGAGGGATATCACGTTCAAACTTTGGAGCTTGGTACCCTATTAGGTGACTCTACTCGCGTACGTACCTTAGGTCTTCTTAAAAATTACTTTTCGAAGTTAATCTTTCTCCTTAGACTGTCGAATCTGCGATCGTCCAACTCTTTGTAGAAGCCAAACGGCATCAACCTTCCATTATTTATATTCCCTCTTTGATCAGTTGGTGCGCTACTGTCTCGGAAACATCCCGTACAACGGTTCGTGCCATGTTGGATACCCTTTCACCTACAGATCCTATTCTCCTCCTTGCCATCGTCGATGGAAATTTCTCAAGTCTACCACGGGATGTCAAGCAGTGGTTTGGTCATCTTAAAGAGAACCGAGTTGCTATTTCCTCACCTACCCCTATTCAACGCGAAGAATTCTTTGCTTCGCTAATCGATGACATTCGCCGACCTCCTAACCATTTCCCTGATGGCACAGAACGTAAAAAGCGGGTGCTTGAAGATTTACCCATTGCCCCTCCACTTGAACCACGGAAACCGACCCCCGCGGAATTAGCGTTGCAGGTCCAGAATGATATTGCGACTGTTGCCAGGCTGAAAGTTATTTTGGGCGGTATATTAACGGAGTTAAAGCGCAAATTTAAACGGTTTACGAAACGTGCATCTGTAAGTCAAAATCTAAAATCACTCGTTATATTCATTACTGATCTAATCAATAGGAGGAGTATAATTACGACTTTTCGGAACCTCAAGTACCACCATCAATACCACAGATTACTGTTGAAGAGGTGACAACATCGACGACGACAGTAGCAGTGACGCCTACACTGACAAATAACGAGAATGAACCGCATGTTAATGGCGTGCTTGAGACTGTTGACTATGGAAACCAGGAACAGGCTATGATCGATGGTCACAGCATAGTGGCACCTGAACCTGAACAGCCTGCACCTATTGAACCACGTCTACATGATATTGATCTCGAGAAGATGAGTGTGGATCTGTATAGGGACCGTTACCTCACGCCACAAGACTTCCTTGCCGATATTGAGAAGATCGTTTTCAATACTCAAGTTCGTGCGAATGAGGACTCGGAGCGAATGTTCAGAGCTCAGGCTATGCTTAGCGCTGCGCAGGTTAGCATTTATAGTTTTGATGCTAATTTTGTCATGGAATGCGAAAGGATGGCTGTGAGAGAACGTTTCAGACGAGATGAACATAGAAAGGAGAAGGAGAAGGAAAGAAAGGAGGAGAAGGAAAAGGAGGAGGCTGCGTTGGCTACGCGCAGGAGTACACGGAGTAATGGACATCTCGAGATTTCAATTACGGACCCGGTCAAGCTTGAGCGCCGGTTAAAACGCCAACGAGGCGAAAGTGCTGGAAGTTCGAACAGTGAAGAGGATCATGGTGATAATCAGGAACGTGATTCAAAAAGGTCAAGAATGTCTACAGAAGATGAGGTTGTAGGACGTCAACCTGTTATTGATCTGACTTCGCAACGTACACCTGCACATCAGCGAACTGTGCATTTTGCTGCTCATCCCAATGTTGACCCTATGCAGCCTTTGCAACCCCCTGTGGATCAACAAGTGGCTGAAACAACAACTCCAAGCAGAAATAGCATGGTGGTTGATAGCCCTCGTCCTCGTGGTTTCGACCCTTCTCTACTCAATCCTTTACCGCCCACTGAAGATGTTTTTTCGCGTACTAGAACTGCAAGTCCTGCTGATACATCCCGTCGTAGTAACTCTGTTGTTCCTCCAACCCTAAATCATCTGCTGCATCCTACTCCTTCCGAATTCATTCCATCGAACACGGAGAATCCATTCTATGTTCCTTCATCAAACAATCCCAGCGATCCTCGGCCGATCTCACCTCAGCCTCCGCATACACCTTCAGGTCAAATAAAAACGCCTGAACCACATGTACAACTATCACCTATTTCTGTTCCTATGAATATTGTTGTTGAAGAACGTACACCATCACCACCCGTTACCAGACTTCCATGTTGATGAAAGTTTACTTGGACAGTTAAGAACACAGTTAAAGGAACATACTGCGGAACTTACGATCGAACAATTGGAAGAATTGCGTGCAACTTGTCTTGGGAGTGTTTGGAGATATAGAAAGGAATGGGATAGAGATGGACTTGTGAGAGAGTTGTGTGGGTTTGTTAAGGAGTTTGTGGAGGATGTTGGAGATTCTGGGTGGAATTCGTCGGATGATATATGAGATGAGACCTATGATTTAACTTGGGTGTCTGCTCAAGCTTTTCTTTTCTTTTCTTTTGATGTCTTTCGCTTTTCGATAGTTTTTTTTTCAATTTTTAAATATATATTGTACCTTATGATTCTCTGTTGTTGTTATTTGTACATAGTTTCTACTTCTCTTTTATATATGTTACTCTTATTATGAACGGCAAATCGGGTAGAATGGAAAGAACCTCGCTGGAAATAAGATATGTAATGTGATGATGGATGCTGTATCCACTAACTGGACTTGCACACACACTGATTAAGCAGCTCTCACCTGTTAGAAAATGCCGTTCATGGCGGATTCATCAACACTTCAATCACAGACGCCCAAGCTGGGATTGACCGGAAGATACTGTAATCGATTAACCATTAGAGCTTGTGTCTGTGACAGTTCTGCTTTTTCTGGGTGAGTTTGACATGATGAAAACCTTAGATGACATGGATAAACTCGATCTCTAATTATCGGACGAATGATAAGACGAATATTTTAAACCAACGGGCTTCAAACTTGCAAAGCAACGCTACGTAGCACATCATGGCTTAAGTTCAAGTTCAACAAGCGCGGGTCCAAATTTACACTTCTACCTTCAGGTAAACTCATGTTCTTACTTCATAACACATGGTTGAACGCCGAAACAACTTATAGGCGGCAATTACCACCAACTTTTTCATTGTTCTCTGAGACTGCGATCTCTCTTAGGCGCTTTTTGACTTGTTGGACGCTCGAAGTGTTCAGAGAACGTAAATTTGGAAGATACACGCGTATTCCTCATGCAACCGTTGTGGGGGTCCTAGGAAACCATATATGTTGAGTTACAAGACATCGATTCGTTAGTACTCCCTATTCCTCATCCTACTACTACTGGCTGACATGGTTGAAAACAAACAACCACTATGTCCTCTTCTAATCCGCAAAATTATCGCTCGATCTCTCATCATCGCATCATCACGTCCTTTGTTACGACGGCATTTTACATTTTATTTGATGGACTTGTGACCACTCAATTGCGTGTCATAGGTAATGGTTGGAGAGTCTGGTGCTCTTTCGCTTTGTTCTGTTTTATTTTCTTGCATCATACAATCAGGTATTTTGTTAACAATAAGTCTATCATTTCAATTCTCGATTACTAAAACAAAAGGCAGTGCTAAGAGCAGGAGAGGTTGGCTTACGATTTTCGAACTTGTCGTTTTATGTCTGGAAATATCTGGTAAAGTGGTAAACAACTTTCATTGATTCTTTACTACACCTTAACGAAATATCTATCAACAGCTTGGGCTACATTGAAATTATACAGGGTTCAAGTCAATCGGTTCTCAGACAGAGGATCCATTCTCTTCGTCGTCTCTGGATATGTTCTGATAGTATGCCTGGGGTTTTCTCTCCTGATCCTCATGCAAGAAATTGTACGAGCAAAGGGTAAAAACCTGTTTCAACGGTTCAATATCGTGAGAGATTATCGCGAATATAAATCTCACATATTGTCCTGTGTATATCCCAAATTCCTACTTGGAGAAACTGTATGGCAAAAGCGTTATAGGTATTATTATTTCATGTTGTTTAAAAGTAGGGCTGCCGCCCGTACCGTATACGGTTACGGCCGTATAATTTACGGTCATAATACGGCCTTTCCCGTACCGTAGCCGTACCGTATAATAAATATTTCAAGGTCGTTACGGTACGGTAAAGGACATCTTACGGTACGTACCGTACTTTTACGGTATACGGGTAAGTTTATCACCATCATTATTTCGACAAGGTCATTGAGCTGGTGTTGGCTTGGTTCTAACCCGGCGTTAACTTATTAAACATTCAAGACTCAATATATAGAGTTATAAACATAGAAATTGGATAAAAATACAAGTGTTGTTCTTGTAATTTTTGTAAAAATACTCTAGAAATAGTGGATGACTGTGCCATTGCGAGAGAATTTATGTTACTGATTGAGGAGAGACTGAGTGTTATGAATCGATGACGTTTCGACGTACCATGTAATGCTATCACATGATGTCATGACCGACTACCGTCCATACGGCCGTCGACGGGCAAAAAATACGGTACAGTACGGTACACTCCGTACCGTCAACCGTACCGTATTGAGGCTACTTGATCGCTCTTACGGTACGGTACCGTATACCGTATACGGGTGGCCCGTAAACCGTATTATACGGTTACGGGCGGCAGCCCTATTTAAAAGTTGGGGTGAAGCTGATTGAAGCTACTTTTATAGCACTGACCTCCAAGCATTGACGCGGATTAGAGGACTAATTGCTGTATTATGCTTAGGTGTAATGACCTACTTTGCGTATGACACTATGATCTTCGATCCGATTCGAGAGACGGGGTTCGAACCCATCAGGGACTCTCGGGCTAGTTATTTGCTATTGGACTTCGACCTACAATATCCAGTTTGGAATGTCTTGTTGGTGTGTTTAAATTATGAATATGTTTACTTATCGGGTCACCAAGTTGTTTTCTATAGACAATGGATGTGCGAAACCCTGTGACGCAGGATCACGAACGATTCAAGTCTGGAATTCGTATTACCCCGTTGTGGGATGGGCCAGGTTTGTTCTCCCACTTCTGCGACGTACATTGTATAATAATACTACTTGATTAGGTCCATCATGCCACTACAGCGAAGAGTTGTCTGTCTTTGACGGTAAACATCGACGAAAAGACGTACAGGTTTATCCAGATGTCAATACATTCACGTTCGTATGTCCGACAAGAATTAAATCTGAAGGAATCTCTGGTGAGTTATGAAAACCACGTCTATTATTTTTCTGCTTATCGATTCTTTATAATATATGTAGCGGAAGATGCAATGACTTTGCCGGCATCTGACACTACACCGGATCTTTTGGTTTCTGTGAATTTTACTCAGCTGGGGATCCAGCAATCGTCACTTATCGACGCGAGGTACAATATGGTGCAAGTTGTACTTGGTCTCACCAATTCAACGGACAATGTTATCTCCAATACTTTACCTGTTCCGCTGTTACCTGATGTTCACCTGGCTGGTACTGTGACCCGGTCGCTTAGAAGACGATTCACACACCCGTCTAGAGCCTCATTTGGTCTTCTTGAAGTGGGTGCTGGTACTACAGTTGTGAAAGAGCGAGTTATTAATGAACTAATCTATCTCAGAGTTCAACGGCCTACCTTGTGGCGGATATCTCACCAGTTTTTCCCTGATCCATCCTCTTTAATCCCTCGGGACTCTAATATCGCAACTCTACGAATACTTGGACAAAGCGAAAACTCCGATTGGGTTATGATTCAAGACTATCGCTCAAAATCAGTCTGGAGTGGTCTTGCTTCATCTGGTGGTTTTTGGACAGCTTTAAACGGTGTTTTCACAGTCATATTCGGGTCTACTTTGTTTTGTGTATTGTTTGGTACGCCGCCCTTTCTGAATCCTTACTTCTTAATGTCACGTGAAACATAACCAGTTTCCTAACTGTTTGTTTTCTCAGGACTCAAGCCACTTTCCGTATATGGTTTCATTCATTTGGTATTCCAAAGCCAGAAACCTGAGCTGACCAGTTATACGCTCAAGGAAAAAGGGAGAGTAGAGAATCTTGTAGCACTTATGCAACATCATCTGTTGGACATTGAGCCAGACGATTGTGTGGGCACGTGTTCTCGGGTTAAAGACACGACCCACGACCTGCCTGAGTATCATCGCATAAAGGAGAGTTCCGAACCTTCTGACTCTGAAAAACACTGTTGACGGATTTTAAAGTCAAGGGGGGATAGATGGCATAGTAGTATCTCAGGTGACTTGTATGCTGGCGTTTGAATCAACAAATACACATGATTACTAGTGTACACTGGAACTTCGGACAATATATCGTATTGCGAACACTCATTATGTACATATATGCTGAATAAAGCTGCTGGGCCAGCAAGTACCTTCCGAATTTATACTCTTGGGCAACGAGTTTGTGACAAACCGAGATATTGAGATCGCTTCATTTTATAGTTGTTATTTTGATCATTAGAATCAGTAGGAGTATCGCATATACCAACTTCAGTATTTCGGGTGCAAGTGAATCTCAGGTGGTGGATGGTGGAAGTGACGATTTAAGAAAAATCCTACGCTGTGTTACCTTTATTTCTTAAAGACATTTAATCGATTATAGTTGTCTCATCTCAAAATTATTTCAAGCAGTCGAGACGACAGATATGCGTCGGTCCTTTCCTCAAGGTCCCATCCCCAGTCCTCACTCCTGCCAGTGCCGGCGGGGTTTGAAAATTTGAACAACATGTCGGACACCTGCCGCGTAAATCTGCTGGATGAGGTTTTCCGCTTGACATGGGTTCCTCGCACTCTTCGTACGTTCTCTGTCGTGATATTAAATTTAAAGCTTGACCCGGGATTGATTAGCATCATGTGGCCCGATATATCCTCTGGAACAGTGTGATGTTACCTTTCTGAGTAACTGACTCCTGAGGCTGAATATACTACACGTTGCACTTGATCGTCATTAAACTAGCACTCCTAGATATGCTCATTGGTACCTACCATCTGGTATGATAGCTGTCAGAGAGAAGCTATTTCATGGCGAACTAGTCTTCAATGGAACAAATGTTTGTATACAACAGTGGGTTTGTATTTTCAATTGCTCACCTTTGTCATATTCGCTGGAAACCACTCCGAAGACACTCAATTTGTGGCAGAGGTAGACACATCTGTCCGTCTGAGGCATCATTGTGTTTTTCGATATCAAAGGAGATTGATCTGACCTACCTTACCCTAACCCAAGGCCGGGTAATTAATGAGGTTACAGCTCTCAGAGTAGTTGCACAAAAAAACTTATGTGCATTTATTGAAGTAGAACTATCCACCGCACCACGGGTTCGATCAAGAACAGAATTTACTTCTTTTCTTCATACGTGAGACACGGTCACAAGGAACTGACAATTCAGATGCACTGAGTCGGAGGTCCGCCCCAGCCACCCACACGTCAGCCAAATTCGGACGATGTTTGGTCTGATCTGAAAGACTTACTATATTTTATTTTCCTGATGAATCTAGTGACAACAGAACACATACACTTGAAGAGATTCTCCTTCCCAAAGTGAAGAGTATTGTATTCTGCTCACTGGTTGCAAAACATATCCAACATACTGTTTTCTCTTGTCATTCTTCAGCAAACTGCCAAAATCATTCCAATCTTTGACTTATGATTTTCATGATATATATATATCAGGCGATCATGCGACTCGTTTCTCATATTTCCAAACCCTATTGGAATGTTGTACAATATTTCCGGAAACCGTCACACACCTTCGCTTCGAGAATACCTGCCTTGGTTCTCTTAATGACCTCCTTGATAAACTCCTGAATCCTGATAAACAACATCTTACACATATCCCATGGAGCGGATATTAATTTGTTATCCTGGGTTTACAAGCAAATTGCAGAAATGCGATTGGATGGATTTGTTGTTTATTTTATTAGTACTTGAGGTTTGAATGGCATGGTTGGAGAATGCGCATATAATTTTAGAGCATCCTCTGATTTCTCCAAGGAAGCTGTGGACTCTCTCTATGAGGTTCGCTGTTGGGAGTTATCGAGCAAGGGTGGTGTAACCTTGTATCCAGAGAAGTACACTGTACAAATGAGCCTGCCGCATAGCGTCCAGCCTGGTCCGATTATTTTTGGCAGATTATTTTACGAAAGTTGGTGTATAGGTTCCATGTATTATATATATGTTTGTTTACCAAGCTTTATTACGATAGAGTAGTGTTTTTGTAGATTTCTGTTCCGTTCGTGTTCCGTCTCCAAATGTCACCAGAATGTCACCCTTCAACGCGTTAAGTCACGTGCATTTCAGGACGACCAAGTAGGAGCGAGTTAATCTCAACCCAGGCTCAACTTTGAATAATTCTCTGAAATGAGTGGTCCTTCATCCGACATTGACGCTCTTTGCAAGATCTTGGCGCGTAGCAAACATCTTGGCTTTTCAACAGGCGCTGGTCTTAGTGCAGCTTCTGGTATTACCACTTATCGTGGTACTGATGGGCAATGGAACAAAACGGTTTAAAGGCATTCATCACCCTGTCTCCCACCCGAAACTCACAGAATTTCAGAACCCTATGGAGGTTGCCTCAATTGAAGCTTTCAAAGATAATCCAGGACGAGTATGGGCCTACTATTTTCACCCGAGACGTGAGCAGTGAGTAATGTTAGTCCATTGCAACGCGTTCATTACACTCGAGAATCATTTTTTCATATAGGTGTTTGAAAGCCCAACCCAACGCGGCACATTGCACTCTTGCCTCTCTTTCATTACCAACTATTCGTTCTCATTTACTTCCCAATCAACAAGACAAACCTCCACTATACATTACGCAAAATTTCGATGGTTTATGTAGACGTGCGCTTGAGACTACATTAGCAGAAGCGGAGGATCCCCTGGATAAACTTGATAAGATGATCAGAAAAATGTACATGCTCGACTATAGAGATCACGGGTCCTGCTACAGATTCATGTGCACACAATGCAAAGCAGTTAAAACTATAGCCGATATATCACTAGCCCCTATCTTCAACGATCAAGAAATAGTTGAAAAGGCTCAAGAAGGTGAAGTTATTATACCTGTTGAACAACTACCGAGATGTGGTGGACCTGAATGGTCGGGATCAAACAGGTATTATTAATGTCTTTTTTTTCTATTCGTTGGTGTTGGATATTGATTAAAGATACGAGATATGGTCGATGTGGTGGACTCCTACGTCCTGCTATCACTTGGTTTGGTGAAATTCCAGAAGGACAGGGTGAGGTTATTCGTAATCTGACTAAAGTTGATGTTTTGCTTGTCGTTGGAACGACGTCTTTGGTAATGTCTCCTACCCATATTTTCGTTGTGTACATCGTCAGCCTTATCTATCTTTCTCTCTCTCTCACTTTCCAGGTTTTCCCAGCGGCATCATACGCAGCTACTGTCAAGAAGAACGGTGGCACTGTGGCTGTATTTAATCTTGAGAGACACAAGCAGATGATAAAGCCGATTTTGTCTTCCAGGGTCCCTGTGAAGAAACAATTCCAAGATTGTTCAATCGTTTGAGAGAGTTGAACTCGGCTCAAATGTAAATGTAGAGGAAGATCTACTTTTTCAACCGCATATCTTCAACTCATTCATCAAGTACTTTCAAAAACATGTAATCCGGATATAATTTGAAATAATGCATTCGGTTACCTTGCGAAGATTATATATCTCCATTTCCATCCTAGATTTAAGTTACACCATTTTACTTATAGTAGTATATGCGCTATAGGCCTGTAACTAATAAGCTTGGCTGTCGTTCTGGCCCTAGTAGGAGAAGTGTGGTACATAGCTTTAAACATACTGAGAGGCTTTCTACTGCACTATATTCTCAGATAAAAAAAAATCACTGTCCATTGTTCACATGGTTTATCCATAAATGTGCAAAGTTGTCCAATCATTAAACTCAGTCGACAGATATCCCAAGTTTCATAAAATAATCTGCCGGAAAATAATCATGGAAAGCTGGACGACACCAGGCCCATTCGTACTTCTCTAAATAGTCCACATATCTTCTATAATTGCCAACAATAAACCTTGCAGAAAAAGTCCACAACCTGGTTGGGTATATCTTTGATACCTTTTCCAACATGCACTCCTTTGGGCCTTTGGGCGTGTGAGATGTGTCTTGAACACGCTACCAGTCGCAACCTCTGCGTCATCTATATTCGTTGCATTCAGTATATCTTCCTTCCTCAATCTCCAACTTTTGTTTGTGCATTTTTGCAGGTTAGTTCAAAGCTTGCTCACAAATGTTTTTGTGAAACGACAAATTTTAGGAATCGGTATTATGCGAGGTACATAGTTTGGCGAGTTGTCGTGGTGTCATCTCCTTTGATTTTCAGTGTCTGTAAGAGGTAAGTCACTTACCTACTGTATGATGTTCGCACGGTCATGACAGGACGTTGATCTGCTTGAGTTTGTAGGTTCACTTCTCACCACGTATCCATGGATTCACCCACTTTTACCCCGTGTGGCCACACTGCTACAAAGCATCTCAACAATACCAATTCCACTTCACCAGAAGCTATCACAGAAGCACGCCTAGAAATTCAGATCAAAGTCAACTTCTTGCGCATGAAACAAGTTCCTTTTTTACGGTATCTCAACACCCTCCAATCTCCGGCATGTTCTGTTCCAACGGAAATTCTTTCTCGTATCTTCGAGCTATACGCTTACGCCACAAGCACTGACCAATTGAACTGTGAAAGCAGACATGAAACTAAAAATCGCAATCACTACCGATATCTCCACTCTGTTTTGAAACTTGGTGCTGTCTCCATACGTTGGCGTAACGTCGCTCACTCGATCCCTCAATTATGGACTTCTCTTCGTATGGAACTTTGTCTTTGTTTGGACGTCCAGGAAAAGATGGCATTTTTGCAATATTATCTCCAACGCGCTGGAAACCATCCCCTCTCCTTAGCTTTCCAACTAAACGATAGTTCAAGCTATATCAGAAGGGAAGATTACGATAAGAAGACTGTTGGTATCAAGGCTACTTTGGATTTCTCTCTTCAGGAATATTCGACACGGATCAAGGCTTTGGAGCTGAGTCGTCTCAAGAAAAGCTCGTGGTTATCGGATCTATTGAAAGATAGAAGTTTTCCGCAACTTCAGTCCCTCGTTATATCAGAGGCCACTTGCCTAATTCCTCCCGTAGAACAAGAATTCTGGCAATTCCTTATTCCTGCCATTCCTACTTTGCAAAATCTATGCATTACCTCTCTTGATACGCATGCCCTCATAATATCATCCTCTCACAAGATTACTCGTCTACATCTTTACATGATTCCCCAAGCTGAGTGTCTCAGATTATTGGAAGAATGTCGCGAGACATTAATCGAATTTATGTCTGGATCACATCGAAAACGGTGTCCACCGCCGACATCTACACATTTACTTCTTCTATATCCCACGATCATTTTACCTCATCTTAAGACTTTCCATTGGTCATTCCAGAGGCACATAGATCGACTCCCTGGTTTACTCTCTCCGTGGGACCAGTACATTCTTCGTGGTTTGGATATGCCTTCACTTCAAAACCTCTCTCTTGATATGTTGGACCCAGGCCTTGAAGTTACGACACCCCCAAATTCATTCACCAGAATTCAAAGTACATTGGATAACTTGGAGATAAATTCAAAAGATGCGATAAAAAATGGGTTGAGCGAATTACTTGGTATGGTGGACACACGAAGATTGATTCTCAAGGGGTATGAAGAAGGGGAGTTGAATTTGGTGTTTGATGCTTTAGAGAAGAAATCATGCATACCGAATTTGAAGGTTTTACGGTTGTCAACGGTCGTGAATATGTTCCGAAGGAATCACGAATACTGTTCAGCGTTTATCCTTATGCTCGAAAAACGAGTGGAATTTTACGCACTTCAAGCCAATGACAAATTCGTTTTGGAATTACCCCTGGACAGAATTGTTGTACAGGAGATTTGGGAAAATAATTTTAAAGAGTGGATGACAAGGTTGCTTGATTTGCCGATTCGAGTTGTGGAAGTTTTGGTAAATGAGTGGGATGAGTATGAGCCTGTTACTAGGTCTCGGTGTTGCCATGAAGTGTATTCTGAGTGTATTGATGATGCGTACTAGTAAAATTTAGAATACTACTGGTACTGGTACTTCTTGTAAGTTGATATTGACATCCATGTCCGATTGACATGATTCACTTTTTTTTTTTTTTTTTTTGGCAAACAATCCTGTTTAAATTATTCATGATTTCGTCGAAACTTTGCTGCATAATCCATATTACTGCGCATGTAACTACTAACCGTATAATTATTTAAAAAAACTCTGCGTGCTCCTCAGCGTGACGTTGTTTATGAGTGTGACGTTGTGACTTTACCAGACCTCAAAACTCGAACTTCCATCTTCTCTCCGACTCTCTAACCTGTTCCGACTCCCTCCGTTGTCCTCCCAACAGATATCGCAGAAACAATATGACCTCATCATCCCAGCGCAACCGTGTTTCCTACGGTACATCTTTCATCTCTGTTGACGCGATTGAAAATTCTTCCAAGACAGTGCCAGAACAAATTACTCTTCTCAATTTAGAGTTAAAGCGTCTACAGGATCAAATTGATATGTTATGCATAGATGAAGCCTCTCTCTCTCGACGTTTCAATGCTTTATCTCCGGTATATTCACTACCACCGGAAATTCTGGCTCGCATATTCCGGTTGTACACTCATGCCTGTCCAACCGAAATCGAGTGCGGGCGGGATCATCATGAAGCTAGCAACAAAAATCGATATGGATATCTTTACTCCCCATTGAAGCTTTGTGCGGTATCTTCACAGTGGCGTAGTGTTGCTTATTCGATCCCTCAATTGTGGACAACATTCCACATGGAACTCTGTCATTGTCTTGATTCAAATCTCAGTGACGCCAAGATTGCATTTTTGCGTTATTACTTTGATCACGCCGGTGATCTTCCCCTCTCCCTTACTTTTGATATGGGAGGTATTAGGCCGCTTTTCGATTGGTGTTACGACTATGATAAGAAGGCTCTCAATATAAAACGCACTCTGGATTTTTCTCTTCGTGATCATGGAATGCGCATCAAGACTCTAAAGCTAACTGGCCTTGCTCAAGGCTTTTGGTTAACAGAGTTTTCACAACACACAATCTTTCCTCAACTTCGGTCTCTAACAATATCAGACACGTTAATCCGAAATACCATAACTGATAACGGAGATTTGATACTCCCAGCTTTACCCGCCTTGGAACACCTATGCCTCCACTCTCTCATACTGTCTGGCCATTTATATATATCCCCTGGATTCCATGCGATCACTCGCATCCATCTTTCTAATGTTCAACAAGGCGATGCTCTAGTGTTATTACTCAGCTGTCGTGAAACACTAGTCGAGTTTCTGTATCATTTGCCCCAGTTCCATAACATCGAGTATCCGGATGACCTCCCCTTCACATTGCCACGTCTCGAAACCTTTTTTTGGCCCTTCTCCCAGCTTAAAGGCAATCTTTCACCTTGGGACACATTCATTCTCCGTAACCTGGACATGCCTTCACTTCGAAACTTTTATCTGGGCTCGATAAATCTAGAACATGACCTCCTATCACCCAACTTATTCAATAGAATCACCTTCACCTTGGCCGAGCTGTATTTGGGTTTTGACTTTCCGGTATGGAAAGGATTGCCTGGGATGTTTGATGCTCACAGATGTATTTTCGGGAGCATGAGGCTCACTGACGGTGATTTGATTACCGCATTTGAAGCGTTGGCAGAAGAAACGTGTCTACCTAGCTTGACGGTGCTAACACTGACCTGTGCGGCAGTGTTGCACATGAGATGGAGGATGACAGACGAAATACAATCTGCTCTCATCACTATGCTGGAAAAGCGTGCCAAAATCTCGAATGGTTTCGTCCTCGAGTTGCCGAAGAGTTTGAACCGTAACATTATGGATGAATCATGGAAGGTAGAATTGAAAGAACGGATGCAACGTTTGGTTGATTCTGGTTTGGTTGAAGTGAAGGATATTGAAGTCCCTATTGATCATGACCATTACTGTGTCCGATATAATGTTTTTTGGTCTTTAGTGTTTGGGATTTAATGTATGATGTTGTCGCATTGTTGTGGTTTTCGTTCTTGTAGTTCACCTTTCACCACCAGGTATTGTAAAGAGATGATAGATTTTGGACCAACGTAGTGTATGAGTAGACCGAAAACGTTCTTTAGTTTTTTTTGGGATTCGATTCTACTTCCTGTATGTGCTTTCAGGTCATCCGTATCGTATTCAGTTCTGTTCAACATCAGGGAGATTGATCGGAAACTATTGATGGAACAAACAATTGTGACATTTGATGATAGCCTTCTTCTCTCCGTTTCTGCTTTCACCTTCCTGTGTTCAGGTAAGTAATTCAGACTGTAAACTTCGTTAAAGTGCAATTGCGACAGGATATAACACGCCACGTAACGTAGTAGGTGAGTTGTTTGCCGTGATTCGAGTAAAAAACGTACTATATACTCCTCGTCACTAGGAGATTCTATCGTCGTAAGCACCATCATAAACACAATGGCTGACCCGGTATGCAGTCTTGTGTAACAGCCAATCCTCAATCTGAATTACGAGTAGAACATTATTACTCCTGATAAACTCGAACCTTGGGAATCTCTCAACCTGAAAGTGGAAAAGTTGACAAATAGTGTATACGGTACCTGGAGCAATGAGTTGACTAATCTACTCATTTTCGTAAGTCTGATTGTAGTTTTATTGTTGAAATATTAATGTACTGATTTCATATTCAAGGCTTCCTTGTTCTCCGCAATCCTAACAGCGTTCACCGTCGAAGCCGCGAAGTCTGTTCGAGTTGATCCTACAGAAGAAACAAATCTACTACTCCGAGCATTAATACTCCAATTCCAGAACATATCGCTTCCTCAGACCAACCTCCCAATCAACTTACAGCTGGGAAACCCTGCCGACTCTATTTCTCCATACGCTCAGCTAATCTACCTCCTTTACTCCGTCAGCCTCGCACTTAGCCTCATTGCTGTCCTTGGAGGTATTACCTGCTTCCAATGGCTACGAGAATTTAGCCAGAATGTTACCGGAGTATCACCCAACATCGACATATATGTCCAATTTCAACGACACAAGAGCCTTCGGCAATGGAGAGTTATTACACTTCTCAACACATTGCCAGTCCTCCTTCTCATATCACTGTTTCTCTTCTTCGCTGGGTTTTTAACATCACAATGGGAATCGGGGGCTCATGGTGCCATACCTATCACTGTACTGGTTTCCATTGCGGCTCTGTTTATTCTTGTCACTTCTTTTCTACCAGCTTTGCAAATCCTCTGGCTTGCGTACTACAAACAAGATGAATCGTCTTTTATCAACAATCTGCGTGATCATGACGACCATGATGAGGCATTGTTACATCCAGTACTTTGCCCATATCGATCTCCGCAGGCCCTATTGGTTCTTTCCATCTTTCACTACATCACATATGTTATACCAGGAACTCTCTATTTCAAGTCGCTTCCCAAGATCAACAGTTGGACAGGCTATGACAGATGGTGGATAGACAAACACACAACAGATAAATCGATTTATCCAGCATTGAACTGGGTGGCCACGGAGTTTAACCAGAGCAAAGACACCGTCATTATGGTTTATCAATGTCTAATATCTCAAGTTACCAACTCCTACCGCGACTATTTGAAAGGACTGCAACCGCGAGTACAAGTTCCAGACTCTACTCCCTTGACTACATTTGGATTTCGTGCTATGACTCGCTTTGAGGAGCAATTTATTACTGACAAGTCCATACTAGTTCGGAATACGTACTTGGCGGCCTTCTCAAGACTTTGGGAAGTAATAGTGGATAATGGTCTGAAAGTCCAGGCATCCAATGATATTTATCAAATATTACGTGTAAAGGGGGCACCATGGCGCGATTGCACAGGTAGAAGTTCAATATATAACCCTTACGAGTACACTTTCTTATTGCTGTCTGCCTAGATCTCTTAAAGACAACCAACAACACCTTATCTCGTCCAGAAAATGTTTGGATGACAGAAGATATCGCAGTCGCTACTGCGTGTTATGTTATTGATCAACATAGAATTGATTTCAATAACATACCTGCCATTTTGAGAGAACTGTGTAAACGATATCAAAATAATCGTTCTCTCCATCAACACGTATACAGACTATGCAACAAACTCCACAGAAGGGCCGACATGGAACATTCATGTAGTGGATTGGTTTACATATTCAATCGTATCTTTCCTCGTTTAGATCATCTGGGCAATCTTGGTTCGCACTTCAGGAGCTACTTGTGCGCTGTGAATCAATGTAACATTTTTTGGGGTACGTCAGAACTTTTCATCACCAATGTGTCTCACTGTCTAACCACAGTTAACCATACGTAAAGTGCATGCATCAAATTTCCTCAAAATTATTGAAGATCTCGCTTCACATCATCTCATAGGCAAAGATCACTCATTGGATCAAATATTCCTCTTCACACCACATCTGATAAAATATTGTACGGGACTCCATCGTGTAGTCCCGGTAATTGAAACGACCTTGGATGCAATATTATTTGCTGCAGATGAGCACATCCACTTCTCACGGACTCCAAGTTCACGTTCTATTTTACACCCAAGTCGTTTTTATCTTTCACACACTGTTGCTCATCCTAATTTCCCAAATGCAAATGTTGACTTGAAGCCAGTATGGGACTTGACGGACAGTTTTAATAAGAGATTGAAGGAAATGTGGGATCGATGGGAAGGTGAAGAGAGAATGGGTAGAGCTTCAGATTGTTTAGAGGCTGAGAAGGATCTTCATATTACAGGTAAGCTTGATGAATCATGAGTGAGACATTTGATGCAAATTTACAGAAACAAAAGGTACTGCTCAGATTGAAGGTGATACTCTGCCAAAAGAAACAGTTTCGGTCGATAATTATACACCGGGCAGTACCAGTGGTATCGACAACATACACACATTAACCCATCCAGCCATTTCATTGCCTGCTTCTCCGTAAAAATTGTGAAGTGATGTTATACAGTGTTTTCATACTATTTATCGTTTGTCAAAATATTCTCAGATAAAAAAAAATCACTGTCCACTGTTCACATGATTTGCCCATAAATATGTAAAGTGGTACAATGATTAAACTCAGTCGACAGATATCTCAAGTTTCGTAAAATAATCGGTCGGAAAATAATCGTGCCAGGCTGGACGACGCCAGGCCCATTCGTACTTCTGTAAATACTCCACATATCTTCTATAATTCCCAACAATAAATCTTGCAGAAATAGTCCACAACCCGGTTGGGTACATCAGAGGATGTTTCAAAATCATATGCGCGTATTCCAACCATGCAGGGTAAGCTCCAGCACCTGCCCAATCAACCAGCCAAATCTTTCCACTGGCGGAATCAACCATTACATTTCCCATATGCAGGTCCATATGGCAAAGGACAAGTGGATGAGATTTATCGAATTTTGGATACAATTGTGGGTCAACAAACCCACGCATGTCATGATGAGCAGCGAGTACATTCCACCGCCTTCGGTCGAACCATGAAGCCATATCTGAATAGGAAGTGAAGGGACCGGCGCCGTATTCTGTAAAATAGTTACCCAGGCACTCGTATGATGCCCCAGAAGCATCAAATGGTCCTGGAATGTTGTGGTTAGGTATTGGTATGTTTCGCAATTGTTGAACGTAGTTGCGTATGGTCCATAGTGCATGGAAGCGTCTCCACCAAGACATTTTTGGCCAAGCTGAATGGAGTGTCTCCCCTTCGATGTAGTCCATGACAATCCATTTCATCGAAGAATTAGGTGAAATGGATACGACACGTCGAATTTTAGGAATTGGAATAGATATGAGTGAAGAAACGTAATTCATCATGAATGCCTCGGTAGGCGACATGGTCATTTTGGAGAAAGTGTCATGCGTAGTTCGCATAGTCACTACGCCACGGTATGGGTAATGCATATATTTTATCAAAAGAATATCAATGATATATCGATGGTTGGATTTTGGTAAAGCCCAGAGATTACTGAATATATATTAAAAACAAAAAATGGGTAATTTGTTAGCATTACCAAAATATTACCCTAATGTTAATGATATTTGGAAATTGGTAATGTTATGATATTTTTCAAAATAATAATATGGTATAATAGAGGCAATACTGTGATAATACTGAAATATATGTGCGCAATCAAAATAATACTAAAATGGGCATTTCAGTATTATCACAGTGCTGCCTCTAATATACTAATTTATTACCAAAAACAATATTGGAATATTATCAATTTCCAAATATCAATAACATTAAGGTAAAATTTTGGTAATGCCACCAAATTACCCATTTTTTGTTTTTAATATATATTCAGTAATCTCTGGGCTTTACCAAAATCCAACCATCGATATATCATTGATATTCTTTTGATAAAATATATATCGTTTGTCAGAACAGTTTAAAAATATATCGCATTTCATTCTACTGTTTCGATACGTATTTACATGTGTATTAGTAAGTAGCATGTACTAGTATATGATGTCGAGGGTGTACCCAACATACGTAGGGTTATTTTTACCATTTTGAATGTGAGTTTTAGATAACGCTCGCATCGATTTGTGACAGTATTTACTCTGTGTAATTCTCGATGTCTGGGACTCGAATGTCTGGGACTCGAACCTCACTCCTACGGATAAACGACTTTTATTCTTGAACCCCCCCCCCTCAACTTTCGGCTTTTCGATCCCATTTCTTCGACACTCGGGTCCCCTTACCCTCACGTCAGCTCAAGATAAGGTCCACAACCACCAAACTGTGTTCTGGGCAATCTTCTTTGTTCGGTCGTACATATGGAGCAGTTCATGACCGTGTACTTGGGCCTTGACGAAAGTTCAGGATACAACTCAAAACTAAGCGAAACAAAAAAGTGAAAACACACAGCACCTCATAATCATGTACATGAGTCTATACTCTAAAATTCTGTATATATATATTGGCATCTTACATCCCATCTACGCAACATCTCACTTCCATCCCTCCCTAGCAGTTCTCAATCTAACCCTCACACGAAGGGATCACAACTTGCTTGACAAAATATTCATGGAATCTATTATCCTTGGTTAATTCAGGATGGAATGTAGTTAGTAGATGACGGCCCTGTCTAAGGGCGACGTAGGTTTTAGGTTCTTGAGTTGTGTTTGAAGAGATAAGAGATTCTGGGAGGAGAGATGGAGATAGACGGGATATTATTTCAATGGGAGGTTCGCCAGGTTCTTGTTCAAATGTCAATACGACCTGGTACGTTTAGTTAGTGGGAAATAAAATACAAAAAGAAATCATATTAGTGCGTACTGGTGCACGAATAAAGACTCCGGTGAATGGTCTTTCAGGATCTCTCATTCCTTCAACCTCTAGATCCGCCTCAAATGATTCGACCTTGAAACTATTATTAGATGGTTTTTCTGTGAATGTTGGAAGAATATTTACGCACCTGAGACCCCCAACCATTACGAGCGATTGTGATGGACATTCCACCTAATAGTTCTTGTCCACCCTTCTTGGCTCCCTGTACACCTTTCGCAAGCAAGATCGCACCAGCACATGTGCCCCATACAGGTTTATGTTTTACAAATTCACGAAGTGGTTCTAATAAGCCTGATAGTCGAGCAAGTAATGCTATCGTGGTGGATTCTATAAAGTAAGATAAGAAAAAGAGAATCAGTTGTGTAATTCTCTTTGATTCATGTTTGTAAAGCATCGAGAAAAGAAAAGCACCTCCACCAGGTATAATCAATGCAGAGCATCTTTCAAGATCCTCAATCACACGCACCAGGACAACATCGATCCTTCTTTGCTTTGGCAGGTTAAGGTTAAGTAATGCTTGTTGATGTTCAGCAAAGGCACCTTGTAAAGCTATATCAAAAGTATGAGAATCTGCAAGAGTCAGATCGAGGGGGTAGATTACATACCGAGAATGCCTACGACAAGCGCTTTGCTAGGGTAGGTGGAGGTCATAGTTGAAGAAGTTATGTTCCGCTGTTCGGATGCGGATATATATCCCGAAGCTCCGCGCTTATGTTTCGCTCTGACTTGACATGCTTCGTCACTTGGCTGCTTCTCCAAGAAAAAGATTTGCGTTCTGGTCGATTACTGAAATTATGATTATTGATTTGGCGCCTTGGATCGGCGATCATATTTGTTGTGTGTAATCAAGAACTCGATTGAACAAATTGAACCTCTCTACTGATGAAGGTATAATAAATTTCCACCACATTGATCTTGCCAAGACTGTACAAGCTCTATTCATAGCGCCTATTCCGAAAGTCACGGGGTAGAATCGTGACTGCGTGACGGAGCGTGATACAACACCACTGAGTCACACCAGGACGGGTCAGACTTTTTTCTGCTTTGACCACCATGTCCGACCTCGACGCTGATTTGTACGGAGGCAAGTACGCGTAATATCGTTTTACAACGACGTGCTCATGTTCTTTTAGATCTCTACGGTAACGATGAAGTTGAATTAAACGAAGAATATCACGATGAATCTGCTGGCCAGCAAGAGCCTGCACCAACCGAGTCGAAACCTGCCACGAGAGTAGAGACTGCTCCTTCACCTCAGCCACAACAGCAGAAAATACAGACAATTGATACGCAAGTCAAATCTCAAATCCCTACCTACACGAGTGATACACATGATCACAAGTCAACGATCTCGTCATATACCCAGTCGGCCCCTCAACAAATACCTACTTACGAACAACCGTCACCGCAAGACTATAGAGACACACAACATTCGCGCAGCCAGAGCATCCCTGTGCCAGAACGCTCAGTACGACCCTCGGAAATGAAGGATGAAGGGTAAGCGTTTCGTTTTCCTTGTGTTAACTAAAAAGGATATTGGTGGTAGGACGTCTACTGTTGGGCCCTGGGCACGTTTTGCTTAGTCAGGCATGGATATAGACTACACGTAGTCGGTCGCATCTCGTCGTCTAAGCTAGCTCTAGCATGTCTGCTGCCTAAAGTAATATCGAAGCTAGGCTAGGCTATACCATCCGATACTTCCGATAAGCTAGGCTAAATCCACAAACACCACAGTAGAGTCTTTCATCCTCTTTTCTCTTGTCATAACTTGCCTGTTTTAGCCTACCGATGCTAATAGCACTCTTTGCTTTCTCTTTATGTCGTCCACCTTATTTTCAACACATCGTTTACTCTTCAAATTTTATTGGGTACTCGCAGGAAAATGTTTATTGGAGGTCTTAACTGGGATACTACGGATGGTATATACATTACTTATTTCGCAGATAGGGTGTTTATTTACGTTCTTTTAGAAACTCTGAGGGATTACTTCACTCAGTTTGGCAAGGTTGATGCCTGCACAATCATGAGGGATGCTGCAGGTCGTTCGCGCTGCTTTGCTTTCTTGACCTTTGATGATCCAGCTAGTGTGAATGCAGTCATGGTGCGCGAACATGTACTTGATGGTAAAATAGTGAGTCATTACATATTGTCCCTGTTGTCACCCTTTCATTAATTCCTTAATTAGATTGATCCTAAGCGTGCTATTCCCAGACAAGAACATCAGCGTGCTACAAAGTTGTTCATTGGTGGCCTGCCAGGCAGCGTCACATCTGAGACTATGCGCGAATTCTTTTCGCAATTTGGAAAGGTTATCGATTCAACGGTCATGTTGGACCGCGAAACCGGACGGAGCAAAGGCTTCGGATTCGTTTCATTTGAAAATACTGATGTTACTCCTTTCCTTGGCTTCGGTAACCTGGAAATCGATGGTAAATTGGTACGTGTGACTATACTTTCTATTAAATATAGGTATTGACATCACGTTACATTTCAGATTGACGTCAAGCTTGCGCAACCTAGATATCAACGTGACAACGCAGATGGAGAGGGTGGTCAGGAGCAAAACTTCTCAAGTACCGGTGCTGCTGCTGGCGGAAATAGATTCAACGCCCAACAAGGTAACTTCACCGGTGGTGCTACAGGCGTTGTACCCGGAGCTGGAACTAGTGGAACAAGCCAAACACCGTTCGATCCTCAAGCCCTTGCAGCACTATACACACGTATGTTCCAAATGGCTGGTGGAGGTATGAATCCTGCTGCTATGATGGGTCCTGGTGCTGGTGGTATGAATCCAATGATGAGTGCTATGGCCGGTGGTGGATCTGGCTTCGCTAACATGCGGCCTGGAATGAACATGGGTATGATGAGCGGTACAATGGGTATGGGAGGAATGGGTGGTATGGGTGGTATGGGTAGAGGTGGCCCAATGATGCAGGGTGGTACTGGTATGGGAGGTGGAGGTGGTGGGGGCGGAGCGAACATTCCGAGAGGTCCCAGGGGAGGACCTGCTGGGCCGGGGGGTGCGATGACAGGTAACGCCAGCGTCGGACCACAGAGGTCGGGCCAGAGGGGTCAACATAACTTCCACCCTTACGCGCGGTAGCCGGTGACGTAGTTTTAATTTCGTCTTCCTTGTTCTTGGTGTTCCGGGTTTCGTCGAATGATTGGTGTGAGTCGAGATATTAAAAAAAAAAAAGGTATTGAAGTGACGGACACAGGGGGTTCGGTACTTAATCGAAATTGTACTCATCCGTAACAGAACATTTCTTACTCTTACATTAACGTCTTTTTCTTTTCTTTTCTTTCCATTTTCTCTTTTCTTTTTATCGTGTATAAAATACTTTGATGACGTTTTTGTGCTATATACGAAATACAGTATTTGCTTAATATGAATATCACCCCTCCTTTATATTTTACTTCATTGTATCAGAATGTTACATCAACATAAGCGCATCTTTCCCATGGTAAGATTTCTCCAGTATCAAGTACACCTTGAACCAATACCCTGAACTTCTTCGTTGTAATCATTTGCAGTTTTTCAGAAGTACCACTCAGTTGTTCTTTATCAAACATAAAGTGAAAATGACTTCCACCAACAATATCCATACCAGATGTTCCTATCCAAATTATCGCTTCATCTGCTTCACTTTGCGTTTGGATAAAGTTTGTAGTAGTGGGTTCGCAGACGTAGATATTGAAATATATGAAATTTGGGAACCAAGGTGATCGTGCGTTTGGTGTGGTTGTTAGAGTAGATGAAGGTTGTGGGTTCCATACACATATAGGGTCTTCTGGTGATGTTACGGTAATATTGGTGATTGCTTGAAGTGAAGTTGCAGGCTGCCAAGATATTGTTGTCATCTTGATTTGTGATGTTGAACTATCACTTTCGGTAGTCTGATCCGTAGAAGATGTGGTTGAAGGTGTAACGGAAGTGGTAGTGGTTGTGGTATAATCAACCCAAAGGATATGAGGAACATCAGGATCTGAATTGAGAGATTGACTTGGGAAAACGTTGAGTTGACCAAGGAGTAATGAGAGTTTGAAAGGTAGGTTTGGATCTTCAGAAACTGCGGTTATAATTAGACCAATATTACATTCGAGGTTGACATTTGATGTAGATGATTCTGATCCTTTGAGAACGATTTGACAGGTGTTTTTCGTCCATCCTTTGTTAAGGTCCGTTGTCGCAGATGAATCAGGAATTATTTCTACTTCAGCTTGAGTTTCCATCACAGGACGAACCGTAAGTGCGAAATCCAAAGCCAATTCTTCCCCACCGTTTCCTAACACTTTATAAATGATACTAGCGTTGTATCTCTGTTGCGCTGTTAAAGAAAGAGATTGGATTGGGACCCAGAATGATCGGAAAGCCACTTTTTCATCTTCTCCATCTTCTCCCTCCCTAGCCCCCTTCTTCAAAGCGCCATCAGTGTAATCGAGTTTAATAGAACTTCCACCATTCCAAGCATCTTCCATATGAACAGAGACCACAACATTCGGTACTTCGATAGGACCCTCCACTTCCCACTTTATTTTGGGGTATGGCCAAAGTAAATCTCCCATAGACGTTTGTTTGTCAACGTCCGTCCATCCACCAGGTAAATGATTAAAAACCTCCACGCCAGCAATAAACCATCTAAACCCAACACCAGGACAAAAACTCGTATGAAAAGCCAAATCAAGTGGATCCGGGGGTAAAACCTTTCCAAAGAATTCGCTCAACGATTTATACTTTTCATGTGGATGTAGACATTCTGAATTCTTGGGATTTTTAGGTATTGGCATTTCGGTATTAGGTCCATTTGAAGATCCGACCCAAAGATCTCGTTCGTATTGCCACCATTTATCCCATGTCCAATCAGGTTTATCTTGTTCTGATTCCCAAGTCCATGATTGTCCGAATAATGCGACACTTAGACCTAAGGAATCTGGGGTAATGTGTTCAAGGGCTTTGAAACATCCGAAACCACCTCCACCATGTGAACCTCTACCCCAGACGTCGATTCCTACATAGATGTCTTGTAAACTTTTAGGTTTCGAGTTTGTTGATGACCCAAGCAGATTGGAGTCGAGAGAAAGGAAGTATTGGGCAGTGGTGTTTGGATAGTCGTGTCTCCACTTTAGAGTAGGTTGAATAAAATAATATTATAGAAATTGTGAACTTACTGTGTAGTTGGTAAAGAACGAGGTTGAAGGTATGAAGAAAGGTAGGTTATAGCTGTTCAGGCGATCTTGCCATCGTAGCAGTCCATTAAAAACGACGCTATCATACCAGACGGTTTCTGCATGAGGTCCAACTCTCTTGACGAGTTCAGTGTTGAGCAAGGATATCCAAGCAGCGAGACTCCTAGTCTGTTCTATACCTCCTTGTAATGCACATTCAAAATTTAGTAGATATCCATCGAAGCCACGTTCTTGAGCCAACTTTGCAAGTGAAATTGCATAATGGGGAGAGATTGGTAGAGTACTCGAGAGGTGAGGTCGTATTACTGGGCCAGTAGGTGACGAAGGGAGTCTTCCAACTACTAAACGTAGGCAATCAGGTTCTACACCGTCTTCAAATATCCTTGAGAAATTTAAGAAAAATTAATGGTGACATTATAGAATATTAAATATTAATACTTACAATGTACCGAGTATCTTTACTCCTTGCCTATGTGCAGCATTGATCCATCCTGGAGGAGGAATTGTGACTCGATGGTGCGAAAAGCTGGAAATGAAGAATGAAATAATGTCATTTCAAAAAAATGCAACGACTAACTATATGAATGTGTTACATAGCGACCAGTAATTGAATGTATAGGACAAAGACAAGGGTTTTTCTGTATATCCTCCCTTTTACACAGCATTAGCAGAAATTCTCTAAAACGACGATGACGACTACCTCTCACCTTATAGTCATGGCATACCTTTTATTAATTATATGTCAGCTTTACGTTTATGAATCTACGATAGTACATGAAATTAACCAGTAATCTTCCTCGTGAATCGTGAGACGAAGATGGTCTGCGTGGTATGTATTCTGTCGTTGAAAATATTGGAATATTTTCTGATCTAGTCTTGTTTTCATATGAGTCAAGTTCTAAGAGTGATTCAAAATAGAGATCTTGCACTGGAAGGGATTGCAGTGAAGGCATGATTGTGGGCGGGTGATCTAATTGGCTCAAGATAGACGCGTGGTTTATTTCATTTTTCACTGATTGATCGTGATGTCACAACGCCAGCCTGCCAAGTCAAGTTTGCCGTGATGCCAGGTTTACAACCTGCTGTAACACAAAATACTGTCCTTTACGATGTATAGGTAGAGTAGGTAGACTGTAGTCCTTGACAAGCTTGACACTTGTAGCAAAAGTACATGTAACAATAGGTAGTAACAAGTTACAACATGATATACACATGCTAAACACACGTCCAGACGGGCGGCGGGCCTGTTACTACGTATAACAGAATACTAGGGACAGCGTGGTGAATCAACCTTCGATGAATATGTAATATGTAGCGCAGATGTCAGATATATAATGATCGGACGGTGGGGTGATCGAACTCAGGTTTACATGGTGGCTCGACCCTGTCTTCAACAACTCTTGGAATTCAAGCTATTGAGGCCACATCTTGTTAGAGGGGTGACGGAGCAAAAGGAGGTAGGTATAAAGTTGTTGCCTGTCATATGAATGTTTGTCCCAGACTCTTCACCATCATGATACAAATCACCCATTTGTTACGTCCGAAAAAGCTGATCTCGAAACTGATGCCCAAGATCTCGAAACTAATACCCAACCCAGTAGACATCTGTGTATATGAATGTGATCTTATACAATGTCAGAATGATGTTTCTTGATGTAATTGACGGATTGTACCAGGATATCACAAGTATCCCTTTTATCACACCTCTTTTGAATCGATATTATTGGGAAACTTACTGGTCATCCCTAAGTTCCAGTAGCTTCTAGGGAAATAATAGCTAGGAGGGACTGATACTGAATGCTATAGGGTGTATCAGAAGCTGACTAGAGGGGGAACGACTCGACTTTGATTCTGCACTGTCTTCATTATAATTGGGGCCATTAGATTTATCTCTAAATGTAGGGCAAACCGGCTTCTAGACTGTGTCACATGGAGGCTTCTAAAAAAGCCCTCCTGCTGGACTGACCATAAGTATGTGCACACTTGGTTCACAACGATGTCACCATACACTGTATTTACATGGGCCTTAGGCAATCACTGGCTGGCGGCGATACCAATATATCTTTCAACATGCAAACACCTTATACATCTAATTTACAACATGATCTTGCTCGTAACCTCTGACAACCAGAAATTCAATGTCGACAAGGAAGTCATCGAGCACAGCGGTCTCATCAAGAACATTCTTGAAGGTCCGTTCGCTTTCTTTCTTTACTAAGCCCAATGTTCTCATCTTCACGCCCCACCAGATGTCGGCGAGTCCGGCCAGCCCATCCCTCTTCGTGAAGTATCTGCGAGCGCGTTCGAGAAGGTAAGCTGAGATGCACGATTCTCTTTATCGACCGATACATCTGATATTTCGTTCAGATTCTTGATATTGCGAACACTACCGTGGCAAGCCCCTCCCATTATATCAAAATCCCAACCACTTGGGCACCAGGTAGTATCTGACATTAACGAATGGGACCAAGAATTCGTCGCTAGTAATGCTGAGATCATCTTTGAGATCATCCAAGCTGCCAACTATCTCGATATCAGGCCTCTTCTGTATGTTCTAATATCTTTGTCGTTCTTATCGATTTCTTATTGGAACGATTTACGAAGTGATGTCGGGTGCCAGAGTGTTGCCAATATGATCAAGGCCAAGACACCCGCGCAGATTCGTGAGTGCTTCAGCTTGGGCTATGAAGATGAAGAGGTGTCAGTAGTAACTGCTTTTCTTTATTAATCACAACTGATTATTCCTGTAGGTTGATTGAATGAATAAGAAAATCGTAAGTGACCACTTTAAATGTAACACCGACACCGTCCAGAACCAAGCCCCCTCTTTCAGAACGGGCAAAGGATCGTTAGCTTTGAACTAACTACACCTCTTTCCGACTTCCTGGAAACAAACCCTGTCATTTTCTTTGTGAAGAATATTGTAAGACTGGAATAAGAAAATTGATATCGGCTGATCACTCAAAATTCTTGAGTATACGAAAAGTTGCGTGCTTTGTTCGTTTTGACGAACTCTTTATGGGAATAATATCTATTAAATTAGTGTATGTGATTGGAAGAATTCACTGATGTGCCATTTTGCAACTGCTTTCTAATGAATATGAATGGTGGTCAATCTGAACAGAGACATGTGTATATACATAAACTTTGGTCAATTGGTAGCTCTTGTAACACATGGTACATAGGGTATCAATATGTATACTACAAATATTCAGGTGGGGGTGTTACTGATGGAAGATACAACGAAGGCTGGGGTGCTGAATAAACTTTGAATTCAGGGTGTTCAGGCCATATTTTGGAGGGGTGACGGAGTGGCAGGAAGTAGAAAGCTGCTATGAATGATGCTTGTGCTTCCTTGCTGTCTATGATACAGATCACGCTCTTTTCGCGACAACCGAAGAATGTGAATTTGAAGTTTTTGTCATTCATCCTGGACAGGCGAGCAATGTGAGCTAGATCCAACACAACACAAACATGACTTCGTACCCTTCCGAATAATATTTCTTGATGTTATTGACTACTCGAATCAGGTTATCACAAACATCCTTTTTATCATTCTTCAGTAGGGCTCCAAAGGGCTTCCCTTCAAAGGGGAACAACTGAGTGGGAATTGCATCAATATTATCTTTGAATACAGTTATCATCTTTTGAAGAAGTTGTATGTGGATAACATCAGCAGTGTCGAAGTCAGGATCATCTTCCTTCAACCTCCTTTCAAGATCTTCCCAGGTACGTTGCGCCTTTAACAACACCCCTCCCCACTTTTCTGAATCTTTATTTTCGCAGTACAGACGCGCATGTTGGAGGTACGCTAATTTGTTAAAGTCGAAATTGTCCATATCCTGTTCTGAGGCGAATTTGAGGAAAATAAGAAATGCATCCAATACAATGCGTTGCAGCCCTTTCTTTCAGTTTTAGAAGCAATTTTACACCGGAAAGCACTAGCAATATACCTTCGAGAACTGGGTCCCTACGAACAATTCCTCTTGATCTCGAAAGTCGCATGCGCAACGTATCGGAGTTGAGTATATTCAAGGCATTTTGTTGAATGACTGGTGTAATTTGTTCGGCATTATAGTGGAAGCGCTGGTTTAATGTAGAATCCTTGAGGAAATCGGGGAACGAGGTATGGTAAAAGTGAAGATGGGCGGGATCATGCAAAGAGATCCTTATTCGACGATTTGAAGAACAGAATGCAGATTCCCTGTAGCACTGTTAAATCTTCCTTTGTTCAACCCAATTAAATTGACGAAGCAATCAGTTGTCGATGAGAGAACTCCACTGTCCTTAAGACATTGGTGTGAGTGCAGTACAACTTCAATGCAAGGAGTGTATTATCGATAGCATCTTTAGGGATTTCTTCAAGAATTTCGTTGTACAATTTGTAGAGGAGCTCTAATGGATTCCTTGAGTCATTTCCCTTCTCGTTTGACTTATCTAGCATGCGTATAGGTGTCCATTGGGGTCCGGGCGATTATCATCATCGATGAATCGTATAATAGTGGAAGAGAAAGCGAACAGCCCCGAAGATGCTTTGACAATCTTCTCGAGTCGTTCATCGCCCGGCCATTCCTCATCTACGGCATCCGAAAACTTCTCCTGAATACGTTCAAATTCCGATGTAATATACCACTCTGCATCTGCTTCGGCCTCGGAAGAATTTACTTCAAGCTCTTCAGTCCAACACAGCTCCTGAACATCCTCTTTGTCTAGAAGGCGCTTGAGATGCCGTTCTGGTCTACTGCAGATCATCCATACCACGGGAAGCTGGTTCCCCACGGAGCGAACTGCCTGTATCACAAGATCTGCTAGTTGACATTGATTATCCTTTCCTTTGCATTCATCTAATCCATCCAACACAACCAACAGTTTCTCCGTCGTTTGTATGAGACGAAGGGGTTTGATAATTAGTTCCTCAAATTGAACTTTGAAGTTGGCGGTTAAGAGCTGCGAATCTTTAGCCAAGGCCATCGAGACTCTTGTTCTATAGGCTTTTTGGGTTACCGCCAGTCGATGTGCGATTGTAGGAAAAACAGTATTTGGGTCATTACGATTGTTGGGTCTGGAGAAGAAGAATGTGCCTCCGAGGATACCTCTCTCCTTGGCACGTTCTGCAAGGGTCTGGGCAAATGCAGATTTTCCAACACCAGCAGCTCCATATAGCCAGTACACCTGTTTCTCTCGAT
Organism: Coprinus comatus; assembly: GCA_034638255.1. Taxonomy (NCBI): domain Eukaryota; kingdom Fungi; phylum Basidiomycota; class Agaricomycetes; order Agaricales; family Agaricaceae; genus Coprinus; species Coprinus comatus. The sequence continues at coordinate 207,415 of JAWPGT010000035.1, forward strand.
CTGAATCATGCAACCACTCCAATGCCGATGACAATAACTTCTGGCGGGTTCCTGGATGGCATTGAGGAGGGGGGAAACGAGCGCCAGCATTGAGCTCTGCATCTGGATTTGAGTATTGTGAAAGCAGTTGAAGTGCTAAATTTATATATACAGACCATTACTACAAACCCGACCCTCAGTAGTACACATTTAGAACCCACCTGCCAGATTATGTTGACCGGCGTTATTGTTATCTCCACTAATAGAAGTGTGTGTTGACTTGTCAACTACTGAATAGGTACCGCCCTTCATGATGATCGTATTGTGCGGTACAGACGGTAACATTCCTATTGCCAATTGCAATCCCTCAAAGTTAGTTTTCTTTGCCCTTGCATTTAGAAAGGAGTACTACATGACGCACCAGAAACTACTTGAAGCTGCTGAGTAGTAAGAATTGTGGTGCTAGGCGATCGAAGACTTCGGCTAATAATCCTTTCTATATTCTGTGGTTGAAGCTTCGACTCAGGAGGCTGATAAGTAATTGGTTCGACTATTAATCCAATCATTAGCATTATTAAGTCACAATATGCTAGTGCGTGCTTACTCGACGGTAAAGATGTGTCTTCAGATTGCTTTATTATTGCAGGTTGTAGGTCGTATTCACTAGTAACTGTTAATAAAAGCATCAACATCATGATATTCTATAGGCCCCACCAATGATATGCTTACCACGAGAAGTTGTCAGGCCTGATCCAGATATCTCCTCTGAAGATTGCCCTACTAGGTGTTCTGGAGACCGCATAACATTGTTGTCGTTCTTCGGCTCTTGTTCAGAGACACAGCCACATCTTCAGCTCGAATCGTTGTTTTCGAATCGGTTATTGGTGAACTTACTAGTCTTCGCTTTCTAGTAGCCTACTGAAAAATACTTACTAGAGGGCATGGGTACTGAGTACGAAGGGGTTGACCAGGGATTGAATATTGTGCGTCACCTATACACCACTACTTTTGTACAAAACAAACAGGGCCGTGGGAAAGACATATTTTCCTTATTGCTCTGGTAAAAATGGTCTTTTCAACAAACTAAGTACTTCTATGTAGTGAAGAGCTGTGCCTTGCTTCTGTTGATTGGCGCTGGATGATTTATGTCAGGTGCAACATGTGCCATCCCTATGTCTGAACTTAAGCCTGAGGCCTGAGTAGCAGCTGAGTAAGACTCTTCTCGTTGAATTGTATTAAATGAAAGTTGAAATTTTATATCATCTACCTGAAAGTCTGTATTTTCAACTTTCAACTTTCTTGCAACATCGTGTTGCTCGTGAGAAATCAGGAGTTGTAGTTAAACCAAGATCGAACCCACTGCGTCCAATAGTCCCTTCTTCAATCTACAACTGAATAGCGGCGGTAGAGTGAGAGTTCAGTGATTATACACCAATGGGTTTGACACAAATCATTGATACGAAAGAGAATCAATATTACATATACAACTCAAAATATACTTACTCATTTTCATCATCTTTGATATACTGATACACCATCCCTTGAGTTATCTCCTTGACATCATCGCCTTCCTCTTCTTCGAATCCCTCCTTGTCATCAACCTTGACCTTTACCATGTTCACAATTTCCAAATCGTTTCCACCGATATTTGAACATCCTTCAAATGAATCAATTTCCGATCTCCTTCTTTACCTACGACTGCCTTCGCCATAGTCTCATACGTAGCGATGAAATTTTCATAGTCTGTATAATCTTTGAAGCTAACGTTCCTCTCATTTTTATCCTCTTCCTCTTTTTTCAATTCTTCAGCCTTAATCTCCACAATCCTGTCTTCGGTAAACGAGATAAATCTCTCAAACACCTCAGCCAATTTCTCCCCTATCTTAATTGTTCCCTCTCCTGTGAGCTTCTTGTACGTCTCAATCAATTTCTCCAACCTCTTGCTTTTCTCCTTACACCCAATATCCCTTCCATTATAGGTTTTAACGGAATACATCTGGAGGCGTTGAGGACTTCGACTTGATGACTGATGTACACTGTTAATCGATGGTTCTTGAGCACGTTTCTCCGCATCCTCGAATGGTGTCTTTCCAACGCCATTTTCAAGAAATAACCCTTCATTCGGCAGCTTCTCAATTAGTGCCTCTACAATCATACTATAGCCTAGGCGGACTGCATTATGAAGGGGTGTAAACCCATGAGCATCGTATTTGAGGAGTTGATTTTGAGTGTAATTAATGATGAGCTTGACCGAGCGTATGTGAGATTTCTTGACGGCAATGTGTAGAGGCTACGAATGAGTTTGTACCATCAGCAGTCTTTTCTCACTGAAGTCTGACTAATTTTTGCTTACTGTATCCAGTGCCAGTTTCGATTTCTGGGCTAGTAACTGTTCATTAACTTCACGCGGGAGAGTCTCAAGCAAGAATTCTACGGCGTTCCCATTATTCTCGTTGCAAAGCCAATGGTAAATGTTCCATCTAACTGGCGGATCAGAATAAACATTTCGATCCGTAAAATTATGCATACCTTTTAGCACTATCGCACTCGATAACTGATACATCAATCTTCAGTAAAGCTTCGAACATGTCCACTTGACAGTTCCCCATCGCCGCAGCAATCAACAAAGCATTATATCCCAAGAATTTTATCCTATAATTATCGACCTTCAGAAATTGGGTCAGTTGAATGAAGATATGAAAACTCACTTCTGATCAACAGCAAGACCCATCACCTGCGGAGCCTTCGCAAATAACAGAGATACTATATCCGCTTTCCCGCCAATCACCGCAGCAGTCAAAGGTGACTCTCCAACCGGGCTAATGCACCATCCCAACCACTCACTCAAATTCTTGTCTAAATTCTTTGAATACCTCAACCATTCTGCCTTCGCCCCAGTTCCATTCGTTGCAAATTCCTTATAGGCTTCTAGTGGGTCTTCAGATGAAAGATACTCCACAATTGACTTCGCTCCTGCTTTAATCGCTTTCCAAAGAATAGGAATGGAATTTTTTTGAGGAATATCATTGTTGGGATCTCCTTTACGCGCTAGGTCTGCCCTTTTCTTTCCATGAATATTGAGACCCAAGTACATTCTGCTCTGATCATTAATAACAATAGAAATATTGTCATCAGAGGTCTTCCGAATGGTATCAACATCAATTCCATATCCTGTGCGCCTGATCAATTCGTTCAAGAACTTGTGATTATCTTGAGCCAATATCGCATCGAACATGGTCTCCTCCGCCTCTAATTTTTGACGTCTACTTCTTGCAGAATTCTCATGAAGACTAAACAGATGAGTGAAAGTTTCAAGATCATTATCTTTGATAGATTTAACGATCAAGGTGTGAGAACCGTTTCGTTCGTCCTCCGACGCATAATTGATTGCTCTTGCCAACAGTGTAGAAGGATGGACATCTGTAATGACCTTGATATTCTTGGCAATGTCAATGAAGTTGGACGGCCGTTGACGAGCTTCAACAGTGTGATCTGAGCAATCAGAAGCGCCATCATCAGAGTCAACGTCATCCACTGTGATACCGGTCAGCGTTACATTACAAAAGAAAAGAGAATCACACCGACCAAGATCGAACAAGCGTGCACGGATTCTGTCCTGTTCCTGATCGTTGCGTTCGTTCTTGTACTGAGCAGCCGCAATACCCATGATAAGCCTGGCGGTGCTCCATTGTTTATTGACAATTGCGGCGTATAACGGTGTCAGACCTTCGAAAGACACAATATAAGTACATATTCATACTCTCACTGGTCTAATGCGATTGTAAAAACACACACCGTAAAGAGGCTCGTCTTTGTTGAATATATCGAGTATAGTGATTCGGAGGGGTACGACTTTTTTGTCGGTCCTAGAGGTATTAGGTGGAGGAATACACAAACTCTCAATCTTCGCATTATCCCCAGAAAACGCCGCTTCAAATAATTCTTCATACAGACTGTTCTGTTCTGTTTGAGTATATTCGACCCGCCAAGCAACTTCGTTCAGGAATTGATATCTCGGTTTGGGATTCGATGAATCATCAGCAGTTTTTGCACGATTATATGGTGGATTCCCGGTTTTCTCTCCATATAACTCTTCCCAAGTTTTCGCACCCTTCGATTCCAAGACATTCTTAACGTTTGTGAAGAATTTCTTCCTTTTCTCGTATTCCAGGAGCGTATCTTTCCCTGTCTTTGTTTTATGTTTAATCATGCCCTTCTTCAAATCCCACTTGTGAACCATGCTCGCCATAGTTTCGCGATATCCGGCTATATATTCGTTCCATGTCTTGAATTTAGTTGTAGGAGTAGTAATAGGTGAAGAAGATTGTTGCTCAGAAGTCTTCTCGAGCTCGTCCAATTTCTCCTTTTCTTCTTTGATACATTGATCAAGCGTTTCCAATGCCCACTTCAACCACTCTAAAATAGTCAATTGTTCCGTGACTCTCGCGTGGCGAGACAATCCATCAAAGGTTCCGACATTAATCTCCGCACCAACCTCCACAAGCGTGTTAACAATTTCGTCGTCAGCAGCCAAGGCGGTCTCTACGGGACGGAACATCGTTTTCGACCAATCATCAATACCATATCCCCAAATTGACCCATTAAAATTATCCCCACTTTAGCGAACCGATGATGAGTCTGCATACATTAATAACAAATTAATACATAACATACCTAGTAGTCTTCACCCTAATGACATCTTTACTTTCAGGATTGATTTTGCATCCATGAGCGAGTAGCGTCAACAAAGCCGAATGATTCTTGATCGCGATTGCAGATATAATTGGGAATCGAGAATTTCCTGTCGACATCAGTGGTGTATCAACAGCCACCTTAGCACCAGGATCCTTCCTCATAAATAAATCAAGAATCTTCGATCGACCAGTAAATATTGCTTGATGGAAAGTTGTCATCAAACCCTCCTTGTCATTGGCGATCGATGAAGTAGCACCTGCTTCCAAAAGTCGGTCCGCAATTTCAACAGCAATGTCTTCATCTGGGCGTACAAGTGTGAAAACAAGAGGATAGAATGAGAGACGATTTTTGTGTCGGTTACCACCCGCAGCTGTAACAGCCGGTTTGTTCACGTCGGCACCATACTTGATAAGAAGGTCGACGGTTTGGCGAGTGGAATACAAAATTGCATAGCAAATGGGTGTGAGACCTTGATCCCAATCTCCAGCATCAATATCGAGAACGTCAGGTTCATCTCCTTCATCCTCAGGTACTTCTCCATCTTGAGCTTGTGCATCTGGTCCTTCTCCAGTTCCACTTCCATCAGAATCATCAGAATCGTCTTCACATTGATCATAGTCATCACTTCCGTCGTGTTCATCATCATCATTACCACCATCATCATCAACCTGCATTGAATCTACTCCTACTACTTTTCCATCATTATCATCGGAACTCCAGTCATCGGCAGACGAAGGTCTTTCTGTCTCAGTATCCGTGGTTGTATTAGGCGGTCCATCAACGTCCATATCCTGGTCTTTACCCTCCTCTCCCTTCTTAGCAGCTTCCTTGTTTTCTTCGCTCTTTTTCATCATCTTCTCAATTAGGTCATTCAACCCATACTGAACCGTCAAATGCAATGCAGTCCTCCCATCCGCAAGCCTGGAAATCATTCTACACCCAGCCTCGATCAAATCCCAAGCAATATCTTCATCCTTACACAAAATCGCGACATGTAAACTTGTCCTTCCAACATGATCTCTATAACTCAAATCCAAAGTTCCTTCTTGTTCTTTAAGAATTTGTTGAACGAGATGTCTATCATGAGCAGCGATAGCTTGGAATAGTTTGTCGATGGGACGCATATAAACTTGTTCTGACCATTCACCATCATCAATTGGGTTAAACGACCCGGAAAGACTTTGTCGGCCGGGATTTTCTTCAATAAATGAAATACGACCTCGTACATATTTTTCGTCTTCTTGAGTTTGAAGGGTACGTTCGTCATTATCAACAGGTGTAGGACAATTCTATGAGTCCATTATATGCATTAATGTACTGATGGTGAACAGTTTTGAGCGGGATGGGACTTACTTCACAACAATCTTCTATACATTCTTCAATAGTGCCGAAAAATGCAGGATGCCGATGAAGTCTTCTTCCTTTATTCTTTGGGTTGAAAGTAGAGTTCATACCCAAGTCCTAGCAAAAATGAAAACAGTAATATAAACACAATTTCCTGTATCAATTTATATTTAGCACTCACAGTTTGATAAACCAACTTTTCAATCCTACGTGCGTCCCATCCAGGACCATAAGGAATATGTAGCGATGCGACATCATAGTCATTCATTTCGAATAGATCACCAATATCAGCCTTCAATCTCCCTTGTGGGGACGTTTTCCGCGGTCTTCTGGTCGAAGAAGTGCATATGGTCTTCCACGAAGGTTTCGACGAGCGTCCAAGAACTCGTAACGTGCATTCGCGCTAAAAATCTTCTCCAGCACAAGAAGACGTGCAAGACCTTCAATCTTTATGATCGAGCGCTCATATATCTGTGCATATATGAAGCTTTTGATAAGATAATGCGATAACCATTAAAACTCACGGTAGGGTCTATATCGCCACGCCTAAGGTTAGGTATGTAAATTTCGAAGCCACGTCGTGAATATTTTGCAAGGCGAACTTCATACGATGGCGAACGTCTGGTGACATCAACCGTGTTGGCTTGGCGCATCATAGCTACGATAGCACGTGGATTGGCCCAGACACGCTCCCCTGAATCAATAAATAATTAAAGGAAAACCAACAACAATAGTGAATATGATACGTACCATCATATGCACAACATGGGGCGTCGATATCAAATCCAGCAAGAATTTCTGCGGGGGATTCATACAATCGTAAAACAATTTGGACGGAACGATAAGGATATTGGGCTGGAGGGGGTTCAGTCAGACATAACGGAAAATTAGAAGGAAAAGAAAGCATACAATGAATGGAGATAGTGTGTTTGGTCCGAATACAAGTGACATCCCAAGGAACGGAGTCTCTCACTGCTTCGTATATTTGTACAATCTTCTTTTCTGCCTACAATACCTGTGAGTAGGGAGTTGGTTGCTTTACAGAGGTACATACTTGTTCTGAAGTCAATCCCCATAAAAACAAATCCACGTCTGAAGTCGGGTATGCCTTGGAATGGATACCATTTCCTAATTGCCCTTTTACTCTTCTTATACTCCTTTCCCAATGGTAAAAGAGCAGAAAGAACACTACCGCCTGCCGCTACAACATTATCCCAAGGCCCTTTCCCGCCTTTGCTGACTCCAAACAACTGGCTCAAACTTCCTCCGTAAATATACTCCAATTCTTCTTAAACTCTTCCAAATCCTCAGTCATACACAATTCTCCTTCTTTCCGTCTTTGATCTTCCTTCAACGCCATAGCATATTTTCCTTCCAAATCATCTTGATCTTGAATTTCGACATTTGTGGTGGTGTCCAACGTAGATTTGATGACTCTTGCTCTGGTCTTCCGAATACATTCTGTACCTTCACCGAACACGTCCACGAGGCCAGCATAGGGATCAGTCAACGTCTTGTGATTCTTCTCTTGCGCAAATAGTTTCCTCAATTCTTGTTCTTCATCAAGAGAGACCTGGAGAACCTCGTCTAAGTTGGCACTAGGGCCTTCTGGGATCTTAGAAATCCGTTCGAGAAACGCCTTTCCAATCTTCGAGTGTGCCATTGGTGTGGTTACGGTGGTGTTGATCAAAAAAGCAAAAAGCAATCGATGGTCAGTAAGATAGAAGTCAAAGCAACCCTACAAATACACCTCTGCTTTATATACTATTACCTACTCCATATCACGTATCGAGGAGGCTCACATGAGCCAATTGGATTCGTTATTGTGCCGTTGTCACACCAAGTCAATCGACTCCTATATCCGGTCCCGCCAACGACCAAAAGAGGCAATCCCGCCGTTATTTTGATCCAGCGGCCCCGCCACGGGTACACGCGGACATCGTGTTAGGATCCTTAAGAACCCATATCCCATGTTGACTACACCGCCAATAAGTATTATTAGAAACCGGTCTGTGCGTATGACAGTTTATGTACATGTAGCACTAGAGAAGTCGATGCGTCGTGATGCCTGGATTAATATGCGTCGAAAACGTAATATTCTGAATGAAGAGGCTAGACCATCACCCATACAAGAAGCCATGGATCCTTGGGGTAGGGTTTCAAAGCGAAGGGATTCAAGGCGGTAGATGATTTAGTGGAGAGCAACGATATATACATACATTAGGTACAGCCATTTCCCACGGTCACTAGATCCCTGGGTTTGAACTCAACAATTCGCTCATTTCCATTCCTTACCATGTATCTATGGTATCACTAGTTTTGACTGAGTATAATTATAGTTCTATACAATCTTCCAGCCACAACCACACAAGTCCAACTGCCTCAGAAGATATCACGGAAACACGCCTAAATTTTCAGAACAAGGACAACTTCTTGCGTTCGAAACAAGCTCCCCTCTTACAGTACCTCAACGCTATGCAATCTCCAGCTCATTCTATTCCACCAGAAATTATTTTTCGTATCTTCACGCTCCACATCAATGCCACAAACATTGACCAAGCCTGCGCAAGTATGCATGAAACTAAGAATCGGAATCGCTACCGTTATCTCTACTCTGCTTTGAAACTTAGTGCTATTCCTACGTACTGGCGTAATGTTTCTCACTCGATTCCTCAATTATGGACTCCGCTTTATATGGAACTTTGATACTGTCTAGACGTGAATGAAAAGGTCACATTTTTGCGGTTCCATCTCAAACGTGCTGGAAGCCATCCCCACTCCTTGGCTTTCGATCTAAACGATAGTTCAAATGGACTCGGAAGCGAAGATTACTATAACAAAGCTGCTAATATCAAGGCTACATTGGATTCTGCTCTTCGGGGATATTCCACGCAGATCGAGGCTTCGGAATTGAATGGCCTAAGTAGAAGTACATGGTTACTGGAACTCACTCAAGATCTGGGTTTTCCACAACTCCACTCCTTGGTAATCTCAAATGCCCGTCATCTTATCCAGGAGGCAGTCTAGTGCTCAGCGCCCAGAGACGACTCTCCCATCCATTGGTACTCCGGTAGCCTTTTTTGGAAGAAAAAAACCTGATCAAAGACATCTCCAGGATAAATTACTTTCGTCGAAATGCTGCATGTATGATCTAGGTCTCCAATAGAAAAAATCACTAAATATAATCCCAAGGAAGACGGTGACTCTCTAAATAATCTTTGGGCTCGGGTAAAAAAAATGTGACTATGTAATAACAAGACAAATGCGATCCTCATACGTGTCTAAATGATATGTGTTGAGGATGTTGATGGTTTGAATTAGAATATTGCAAATCTCCTTTGTATCACGCCTTTGACTGGATTCCGAAGGACTCTCCTTCAAATGAGAGCACCTCAGAGGCCATCATTGTTGGACATTACATCACATGACATAGTTGTAGATATATAATGTCTTCACCAACGTCAATATAACTTAACCTCGTATCATCATCATCTCCAAGAATCTTATAATCATGTCTTCTTTGAATGGAATTACCATCTTTTGAAGAAGTCATATGTCAATGATATCAGTCGTGTCGAGTTCGGGGATTGTCTTCTTTCAATTTCATTTCCTTTCGAGGTCCTTCCAGTTACATCGTGCTCTTTGCATCACCCCGCTCCACTTTCCTGAATGTAGATCTATTTTGCTTAGCCGTACGTATTGGAGGTATGCCAACTTGTTAAAGCAGAATGTGTCCGTTTCCTAATAAGTAGCGAATCGGAAGAAGAGATCAATAGATCGGAGGTACGTTCTTGCATCACTTTGTTTCAAAATTTCACGTTTGGAGCAGTTCTATACCGAAAGCTAGAGATTAGAAACACACCATTATTTTGGCTCATACGAAAATCTTCTCTTCTCCTCCAAGAAAGTCTCATGCACATGGTATCGGAGTCGAGTATATTCGGGGCCCTTTGTTGCATTACTGAGATAATGTGTCCTGCGTTGTAAAGGAGGCGGTGCGCCCGAGAATTCTTGAGGAAATCAGAGAATGAGGTATGGTAAAAGGAAAAAAAAGGGTGAGATTCTCTAAAATGTCCATAGTTTCAGGGATATTAATAACAGATTCCCTGTAGCAGTGTTATATCTTCCTTTGTTCAATCAAATCAAATGTATGAAATGATTGATCGATAATGGAAGGACTTTGTTTTCCTGAATCCATCGATAAGAATGCAGTACAAGGCGCGTATCGTCAATAACTTCATCTCCAGAGATCCCTTCAAAAATTTCGATGCACCAAATCTACAGAGCAACGTGCTATAACATAATGTCATGACCGTCTACCGTCCATACGGCCGTCGACGGGCAAAAAATACGGTACAGTACGATATACTCCGTATACCGTATACGGGTGGCCCGTAAACCGCACTATACGGTTACGGGCGGCAGCCCTATTTTCAAGTTGGAGGGTAGAGACACCATCATATTCCAATCAAAAGTCAACATAAGTTGAGCAGTTATAGTTCTTTAACACGATCCTTGACGATGAAGAGTATTAGCACCAGATATACCATGATGTCATCCATGATTTCATGGTGGGTTTGCGGAACCTCGCAAGAAGGGAAAAGTGCACACACGAAGGTTTTTTTGGGACATAGTCCAGCGTAATAATCTGATATGCTTGATCGAACACACTGAGCGTATGATTAGAATGATAACTAGGTTAAAAACACTGAGTAAATCGCGATTGACAATAATGATACATTGCAAATAGGGGTAATAAAAGATTCAAGTTAATATAAGTCCAATCGGTGCTGGGATCAGTGTGAACATTGACGGTTGAGTATCAAGATTCAATATGCTTGACTCCTCCTGGACTGCCCTTGGTCCATTCCCATAACCGAGTTTAGACAATGTAGACATTCTAAATTTATAACCCCAAACCACATTTTGTACTTTATTCTCTTCAACTTCACTGTGTTGTGAAAAATCTTAGCTAGATTTTTTTCACAGGAGGTCACTTACACCATCATGTCTGGGAATGCCCTGTCTGGTTTCGACTTAACCTACTACCAAGTAGAATGATGAACAGTTCTTCTGGAACCCGGGTCAACGTCAACTACTTATAACCTGTGTAAGAACCCAACTATGAACTATGAATCAATGGTAAGCGCTTGGGTGCATTCCATCATGTGCTAACTCAGTTCGTGGGTACGGATTTAGATGGATTAAACACTACAAGTGTATGGTACTTAATGGAAAATCTTGTTCTCCCCCCCTCTTTAACTCGAGGTTGCGACCACCATGAGGGGTACAACAGAAGACATTGTAACCAATGCTAAGCACCTGTACGTGGCATCCGAGCTAAGATTCACTGTAAAACTGAATATGTATCACAGGACGGCGCTGAAATACTTTAACGTCTCTGTCTTTGCCCTTCTTATATATGATCACAGTCGGTCCTACAACCTATCATGTCTACAGCTAAAGCGCTGATAGGATATATCCAGTGATCACCTTCGATGAAGAAGTGCGTCAAATATCTAGTATATTCCCCTAGATTTGTTAACCTCAGGTTGTTAGGTGGAACGTATCTGGAAGAGAAAGATATCATGGCCAGCGTTGCTATTCCTGATGAACCGGTATCTCACCCCCCTTCAATTTGTCGTTGATACGGTTGGTGAGTAGGACCCTTGTACAATATATTTGGTCGAAGAACTAACAGAAAACCTTAACCAGCCTTTCATCTCCTGATTCCTCCAGGGGTAAGTGAAGATTTTGTTTTTCAGGTATTAACTTGCTTACCGTTTTGGAAACTACATAGCCGTGAGTTTTGATCCCAGTGGGCACCACCATGGTTGCTGAAAATTGGAATAACAGATGCATTCACATAGCCAATTTCGAAGGAATCATGACTGTAATCCTGATTAGTAGTAAGTGGCAATGTCATCTAATTATACCACACAAACTAACCTTCCCTTATAGTTTGTGAAAGTAGGTGTTTAGTCGTTGCGTTAGACGATATCGTTGGCGTTGACTCTTTCTTTCAGTCATAATGATCCTTCGGGTGTTTGCATTGTATGGTCGAAGTCGGAGTGTCCTATGTTTCTTGGGACTCTTGTTGGTCGCTCAGGTAGCAATCTCCTTCTTAGGATTGACAAAGGGCTTCCGTGAGTGCTATGTCAAGTGATGAATAAAAGTGTGTATAAACGCATCCACTCTTAGCCGCTCGTCTACCCCCTGGTGCTATAGGTATGTTTACGGGGTCATGATATGACATGTGTCCACGTCAACACAAAGCTCAATGCAAATGCAGGCTGCATCCTTGTTGGAGACCATCCCTTATTTCGTATGTCAAGCACTTCATGAAATCAAGTGAACTGAGATATCACTAGCATCCCTTTGGGTGACTCCATTGGTCACAGGCTCCGCCATCTTTATTTTAACCGTTATCAAGACAAGAAAATACTACATAAAGCACACCCACTCGTCAGTCCTCCACATTTTGATCTCGAATTAATTTGTTTATTATTCACAACAGACTATTACACATCTTTGCTCGAGACGGTACCCTCTACTACTTTGTCATACTTCTTGCCAATCTCTTCAATGTCATTACTTTCTATGTGAGCTTGATGGTTGTTCTTCAAAAATCCGCACACACTGAACTCCGAGTTTATTGCTAGGTTGCACCCGAGGACTTGAGAGCGCTTGGAGCATGCTTCAGCCATATAATAACCTCAATCATGATCAATCGACTCGTATTCAACATCCGGGAAGCTGGGGGTAGTAATCACTGGAATGCTCCTTGCCCCGGCCATATCAGCAACTTGAACTTCAGAAATGAAGTGGAATGGAGTGTAATGTAGCGTAAATAATGCAAGACTTTATGGAGGTAGTAAACATGTGATTCGGCTATGCAAGTGGCAATGGATGTTAGAAACTGAAGTATGTATATAAAATCGGAATCTTACATGTGCTGTAGACTCGCGCAATCAGATTTGTTGTTACATGAGAACCATAAGAGCGTTGAACGTGGTGGAGAGGAAACTCCCACGACAGTATTTTGGTATGTTTATCTAGCTCACCGCTCTCAAGGCTAAGGCCTGAGGAATTAGGATCATCCACTCTCATCCTTTCCTAGCTTTCTCAAAACAGACTTGTAACAAAAGGATCTGATAAAGAGAGTATAAAATGGGAGGGTTTTGACAAGGGACCTCTGTTATAGACCGGCATTAGTAAAGGTCATTCAACCATCAATATATTTCACACATCACTTTACGTTAGCAACGCTAATTCCGTTCCCTCAGGCTGAAACTTGGGGGATACCCTGTTGCTGGCACTCGTAGAATTTAATGTCACATGCATCGGGCCTCGTTATAGCAGAGGTGTTCGACTGTCTGTATATAACATCATCTCGAAAGGGGCACCGCAAATCCATGAACACAACCTTCAAACGAATACTATCAAATTTTAGTAAGGGTCGCCTCTTACTTGTTTCACATACAAAATGTTTTCATGACTATAGGTGGATACTAATCGAAGTAGTAGTTGTGTTGCATCCTCAGTGTTAGAGGATTGTTTCCGGGAATATTATCATCCGATAATGGATATGATGGTGAGGACTTTGATACTAGACTATAAATAGGGAAGGGTGTACCAACAATCTTACTACAATCCCGCCCAGGCTCGGAATTCGCTACCTCCTCGTTCAAGTAGACTTGATCGTTGTTTTTACTACAACCACAAATCACCGGCTGATTTTTGTTCTTCAAAATGTCTTCTCGCAAATCCTCCAAGCCTCTGCCCCATTTTGAAATTGGTTTGTTATTCGGGTTGTTGTCCGTAATACCCTTGGCTAATTACATCCACTCAGGTGATGATTACGAGCTCCTTCATGCTATCGGCGAGGGTGCCTACGGCACTGTGGCTGCTGCTCTCCACAAGCCCACTGGTAGACGAGTGGCTATCAAGAAAGTACTTCCATTTGACCACACGTTGTTTGCACTTCGAACCCTGCGAGAGTTGAAGTTGCTCAAGTTCTTCTCCGAGACTTGTGTCAATGATAACGTACGTGTTGTTCCAGCTTTCGTGCATATTTCCACATATTCTCATCACATAACCTACAGATAATCTCTATTTTGGATATAATTAAACCAGACTCGTTGGACTCCTTCGAGGAGATTTATTGTGAGTCTGCTACCCTATGACTGATGGTAACTGAATTGACATACAACCAGTCATTCAAGAGCTTATGCAAACGGATTTACACCGCGTTATTAAGACTCAAAATCTTACAGATGATCACTGTCAAGTGAGTATCCGATTTAATATCAACATATCCATATTAATTCCTCGATCCTCAGTATTTTGTCTATCAAACCTTGCGTGCTCTCAAATCTATTCACAGCGCCGGAATTGTGCATCGTGACTTGAAACCTGCCAACATTCTTGTGAACGCAAACTGTGACTTGAAAGTTTGCGATTTTGGTTTGGCTAGGAGCATAGACACTAGCATCCCCGCAGGGAAAGATACGGGAGTTATGACAGAATACGTTGCGACTCGATGGTACCGTGCACCGGAAATTATGCTGTCATTCAAGATGTACACAAAAGTCAGCCGTAATCGGAAACCTGTGCTTTATCAGCTACAATACTAACTCTTTTCCAGGCAGTCGATATATGGGCTGTCGGTTGTATCCTTGCAGAGCTTCTCAGTGGACGACCCTTGTTCCCCGGTCGGGACTACAGCCACCAACTGGATTTGATACTTGATATTGTTGGTAAGCTATTCAAATCAATCCACCAAATATATATGACTAATTAATTCCTACTATCAGGTACCCCTAATCTTGACGAATTCTATGCCATTACATCTCGCCGCTCTCGAGATTACATTAGGGGTCTCCCGATTCGTAAACGGCGACCTTTCCCTTCACTTTTCCCTCATGCATCAAAGGAAGCCATTGATTTCTTATGCAAGACCTTGGTATGTTTAAACTTTAGACAACCAGGACTGGAGTGACGACTGAGTAATGCTACAGACATTTGATCCCAAGAAGCGTATGTCGGTAGACGAGGCATTGGAACATCCATATCTTTCGGCTTATGTGCGTTCGTATTCATTGGTTTATTACTATCAACCTAACACAAGGATAGCATGATGCTGAGGATGAGCCAGCTGTAAAGCCACTGAGTCCCACCTATTTCGAGTTTGATCGTGAGTCTACTTTCATTTTCATGTTGTATCCATATATCTAATTGCTTTTGGGTGATAATAGTTCATAAGGAAAACTTGAGCAAGACCCAACTAAAAGGTATGTCAGTGAGCGGTAATGTCATCCCTTTCTGTTTCTGATGGTATTGTGTTAGAACTCCTTTTCGAAGAAGTCAGATCATTCGTTCCAACCATCAGAGCTACAACCACAGCGCACGTATAAAGTTTAGGAGTATTAAATAGTAATAAGTCTGTCATGGCGTAACATAGTGTAGTGATCAGTGTAATACAGGCAGACACATTCGAATGCCTGTCAAAAAAGTTTACATTAATTGTGGCTGTGACATCCCAGATACTCCTTCTATAGCAGTGACCGGTGCAACCTACTTTCAGGTCGCATCTTGAAAAGAGGCCACCTTCACCAACGAATAAACATATTGTCACGGTTGTGATGGGGCACCTTCGTGGGAACAGTCAGTGTCAGCCCTGTTCCATCATCCTTTATTTCCAGCTCATTTTCCACTACCATACTCCGAAGCTGAAAATGTCCACCACAGATGGCAGTACCCCTTTCAGCTACCATAATCTGACTCTACACTCTCGAGATGTCATAGGCATCACTCCCTCTGCTGCGCGGGAAGAGATCATGCAAAAGCGCCTAAGATTACAAGAGAAAATCAACATTTTGCGCACAAAGCAAGCTCCTCTACTACAACATCTCAACGATATTCAATCATCAGCAAAGTCTCTCCCACCAGAAGTCCTTTCTCATATCTTCGAGCTATACTCATACGCGATGTACGGATGCTCAGAAATCCATGAATCGTGGGATAGCCGTTATATTCATTCCCCATTAAAACTTGCGGCGGTTTCTACTTACTGGCGTACCGTGGCTCTCTCAACTCCACAATTGTGGACGTCGCTAACTCTCTACCTCTGCTACGAGTGCAACCATACACATGGGAAAAGTCCAGATAAAATTGCATTCGCACGTCATTTCTTCGAACTCGCTCAAGGCCATCCACTCTCCCTAACGTTTGACCTGGAAGACTCCCCGGACTTTCACTATACTCGTACCATTGATAATTACAACAGCAAGATCGCGGACATCAGAGCTATTATATATTCTGTCGTCAAGGATTATGCAGCTCAGCTCGCCCGGTTGGAGTTGAAAGGGTTTGGTGGAACTCGGGGTGAGACCTCGTGGGCCATGTGGCTATCCCAGCTAACTCGTGATAAAAATCTCCGACAACTCAAGTCACTGGTCATATCAGATGCTCACTCTGCTTGGTGGTGGGATTGGGTTATTCCAGAATCACCTTCCCTACAACGCCTTTGTTTAAACACATCCTTACAACGCCCGATAACATTATCAAAGAAGACGATCACTTGCCTCCATCTTTACCGCGTCGCACCACCCGTGTGTCTTGAATTGTTGAATGAATGTCGAGACACTTTGATCGAATATATGCAAGGACGAGGTAGATTCCAGGCAGATATGGGATGGGAGCATACATTCGACCATCATTATACAATCACCTTACCCCATCTGCAAATCTTTCATTGGTCGCTTGTCACCTACAATCATGTACGTCTGCTTTCGCATCATGACAGATATATACTTCATAACCTGGACATGCCATCTCTTCTGCGACTCTCCCTCGACATGTTCGACCCGGAACAGGAGATTACCACTCTTCCAAATACATTCAGCCGAATTAACAAAACTTTGGATAATTTGGAGATTACTTCAAATCCCAGATCCTTTACAACGGGACTGGGTACATTACTTGGAATGGTTGATACGCGACGGTTGGTTCTCCGGTTGGACAGGAATAGAAATTCTAATGACGATGTCGTTTCAATATTTGAAACGTTGGCTAAGGACTTATGTGTACCGATGTTGCAGGCCATAATCTTGAGGCTTACATCAAACCTGGTATCGGTTCGGCTGGACATGTCGCGGGCAGATGATGAAACATGCTCTGCCTTTCTCTCAATGTTAGAGAAGCGCGCAGCAAAGGATAAGTCCAAGGCCTTCAAGATTGATCTACGTTTGGATCGAGAAGTTGTCGAGGAGATTTGGGAGGACGGGAATAAAAAGCGACTGAAGGATTTATTGGATACACCAAACACAGTTCAAGTGGTAAATTACATACCCGAGACAAACAGGAAGACTTTATGTTGTCGAACAGTATTTTACCTACGACAGTGATACATGTTGTAACCGTATCCCTCGTTCGAGTAGTTGTACGCAGTGATCCCCAGTCATTCACGAGAAAACCTTTTCTGGCCTAAGCTCGCCTAATCTGAGGGGGACATGAGCATTCTTGTGTACCCTACGTTTACGTAAAGGGCTTGTCTCTGTCTGGCTTCGACATGCGCAGAGAGGGGTAGGAGCCTGATCCTGGACTTGAGCAGCCCGGTAAGATAGGCGACCTACAGATTCGACCCCACCTTAGCATTCCCACACGCCAAAAGCGTGAGACAAATCTCAAGAAAAATACATTTTATGTTGTCATATATGCTCATATGTTACGAAAAGTGCGCATATGACAACAGATCAGCACATAAATGGCCTCTGGCATAGGTGACTGGGGATGATAATTGTGGGGTGTACGAAATTTTATGATCCCTGAAAACACTGGTCACACAGTGTCACAGGGGGGTCGAATCTGTAGGTCGCCCAGAGGTCGCCTATCTTATATGTATATGGATCGTGACGAGTGTTACAAAATGTCACGACCTTCATTTCAATTACAACACTCATATGCAATGGAAACCATCGAGGCATCTCAATCACCGGAATCTTTATCATCTATACGTGATAAAGCAGAACGTCTTCAGGAACAGATCAATGCCTTGCGAATGGAAGAGATCACCCTTTCCCAACAGTTAAACGTCTTATCCCCTGCATATTCACTGCCATACGACATCCTTTCCCGAATATTTACTCATTATTATGATCTATCTCCCAGTAGGCATTGTGTCGAAAGGCACATTGATTACCACTGGAAAAAGAACAAAATTTGGAGTCGATATCTCTACGATTCGCCATTGAAACTTGGTGCAGTCTGCTCACGCTGGCGCCAGGTTGCTAACTCAATACCTCATCTATGGACTTCATTCAATATGGAATTCTGTAACTGTCTGGACACAATTAGAAGTGACGTAAAGATCTCATTTTTGCGTCGCTACTTCCAACGAGCTCAACATCTTCCTCTCACGCTTATTCTCAATTTCGGAGGTAGCTCAATATTCTATTGCGGAAATGACGACGAACATAATATCAAAATCAGTGTTATCAAGTATACTTTGGGTGTGATTCTTCGGGACCATGCAATGTATATAAGGAATTTGGAGATCTGGGGTGTCGTTGCGGGTCCATGGTTACCAGAGATAATTCAAAAGACAACTCTTGCGACACTTCAATCCATCAGGATAGCGCAGACTTACAATGACAACTGGTCAACAACACACAATAATCTCATCCTCCCGCTTATACCAACATTGCAATACCTGTGTCTCAACGCCATTTCTCTACCAGGCGAAATATTTATATGCACAAATGCCGTCACTCGCATTCACCTTGCCAACCTCTCACCAGACAATGCTCTTGACTTACTCATTCAGTGCCACGAAACGGTCGTTGAATATGTGTATCGGCGTGGTCATAATACAGAAGTACGCATACCTCTTGATTACCTAGTGGATTTTGTCATCGTTTTTCCGTGTCTTCAAACATTTCAGTGGGACTTTTCGTGCTACCACGAAAATGCAGAGGATTTTTCCCCATGCGACACACCCATCCTTCGTAACCTGGACATGCCGTCCTTATCCAATCTGCAGCTGTCATTCTCAGCTGCAGGAAATGACCTCCCCTCTTCACCAAACTCACTTACCAGACTGTCGCATACTTTGACCACTTTCCGCCTGTTTTCACCCCGAGCTGGATGGAAAGCAGTACTTGGATCGCTCGATACGCACCGATTGGCACCTTTATTGTTTGAGGCAAATGAGTGGGTGGAGATGTTGAAAGCATTGGAAGAAGAATCTTCTGTTCCAAGCTTGACAGTATTAGACCTATGCGATTTTTTGTCAGGAGTGAGTGTCGAGAATGATAGTGGTGAATATGAGGTGTGGGATGATAGTGATGAGGTGTGCACTGAGGTGTGCGATGAGTTGATTTCCATGCTAAAATCTCGTACCAAATTCCGAACACTCAAAAACGAGGAAGAACCATTCATTATCCGACTCTCTGATACTGTTTTTGAGCAACATGCTTATATGACACCTCAGCCTTGGAAGGACAAATGTAAAGAACAGATTAGGATTTTGATAGATGCCGGGCTAGTGAAAATGGTGGAACTTCCGCCTACAAGTGGTAGTATTAGTGCTAAGCCGTGTAGTTGTGACTATTGGACATTCGATGATTAATGTAATTATTTTCGTAAGCTCGTTATCTCAATTTGATTATGGGGAAGCGCCATAGTACTATAAACTACTACTACATTGTGTCGCTTGTTCATAAAATTCATATGCTACTCCTAAATTTCCAGAAATTTCGAGTATATGACTTATTCATTGTGTATTTACCTACATTCCGACTAATTAATTTATTCTTCGTCGTGAAAACATATTTGTTACACGTTAGTATTTCCAAGACAGCGCACCTCTTCACCTACTTTAACCTAGTGTTTTATTTTGAGACCCATCTGATGTCGAAATCTGATGGTCCTCTTCTCTTTTTTACCACCATTACTTTTACAGGTACGAGGCATCTTCGTCCACGATGCCGCAAGTGACTCTATATCCGACCCAATCGATTCATCAGTTACTCCCATCCTACCTGTCCTCCAACTACAAGCATGGAATCCTTTGAAGCTATAGCAGCAAGAACTTCTAATAAGGAGGTTACTAATGAGTACCAGCGTTACTTCAATCACACGTGGTAACATTGAACATACGTCTTTATGATCAATAGTGGCACTGTGGAACCAAAACACAATGAAAAGTTTTATAAAACCGATGACCGCATGTTAGTTTTTCAGGTGAGCATTCTTGAAATACCTAGCTCAAGCTGAGGGACATCGTGATTCCTGATAACATATAAAAATAGGTTGAAAATGAGCTATTCAGAGTCCATCGTTCCATATTAACAGATATATCCCAAGATTTTGAAAAGAATGATGAAATTCCAATCGTCCCCAAGGATGGTGTCACAGTCGCAGAGTTTGAGGCTTTGTTATCATATCGTTTAGTACCGTAAGTCTCCTCTAAGGAATGGACACTTGAGATCAGTAGTTGAACGTAATCTAGTCGACATAAACCATTAGCAACTGAAGTACAACCGTACCTCGACCTTCTCAGCATTTCTAGGAGATACAAGTTGGACGACATCATTGAATACGCTCGTGCAGCCGCCAAGAAATATATCAATGATACACCTCGGGGACAACTGATAGTCATTGGCGATAAATACGAATTGGATGAATGGCTTTTTGCTGGTTATGAAAAACTCATAACCTGCCGCTTAGATGAAATTAATGATGAAGAAGCGAAGAAGTTAGGACCGTATCGTATGTTAATGTTGATGAAGGGAAGGGAGCAGTATAAGGAAGATAGTCAGAAAAACACAATGTACCGACAACCAGTCCCTCTGAGTCCCGCCAAATATGTAAAGCGGAACTTTGGTATATGTTTGTGATACAACATTGCTACACTACTTGCTGAATGTGAATGACAAGGTTAACGTTGAAACGTTGAAGCTTCTTAGGTGACATGGAGATACCGAGCAGATGAGATCAACCGAGATCTAAAAATAGAATATTCTTATCTCCGAAAAACTCATCAGACCAATTACGGATTGACACATTCAGCCGGGCGCCTTGTAATAGACTACAAGCGCTTCTCTTCCCAAGCACATTGTCATCGAATAAAACATCGCCTAGAGAACAACCTAGGACACCTACATAAACGAGTACGCTTGGTGCCCTAGAACCTCTCAGGCTTCATGTTCCTTGGCTTGTCTGTGTACATATCTAAAGTAAACGAACCCCTTAAATTTACCCCTGTATAGAACTCAAATAAAGGTTCTCAAGAACGCATGCAGCATATGATCCACGATGTGAGGCGCATGGTTGCGATTATGATATATGATGTTTGTTATTGATGGGAATTAGCAGAAGTGGTAAGGTTATTCACAGAATGGAGCAACCGTGGTATATTACCTCCGTTTATTTTAGTCACAGGTATTTATATCTGAAAGGTCCTTGAAGATTCTCATCCCTTTCATTCCCGCTTTCTCATCTTCCTTCCTCCCTGTTGTTGGAAGAGACCTTAAATTCGAAGCAAAGGCCTGTCACGACTATGGCAAAGGGTTTCTTAGTCTCGATTCTCTCAACTTTGGTGGCTGGTGTGGTCTTGTTTGGTAATTTTGGACATGTGGATGCTAAGCAAATGAGAAAGACGGAGTTGAGGGAAAGACAATTGGAGGCTGCTAAAAGATGGCAAGGTCTTCCTCGTCAAAATGTAAACCCTCATGACCCACCATCTACTGGTGTTAAGAATATTACATTTTCAAATCCAAGAGCATCTGGTAAGCTCCTGCTTCACTTCACACTCGACGATTGACTATTAAGATTTACTTATAAACTTATTTCTCAAAAATGATAGAATTCTATGTTGATGGAAAGACAATTCCTCAAGTCGATTTTGATGTAGGACCAAGTTGGGCAGGGTTATTACCTATTAGCTCGGATCCTAAAGAAGAACGTAAATTATTCTTCTGGTTTTTCCCTCCTGGACCACAAGGAAGTTTGGATGATTTGGTATTTTGGACAAATGGAGGTCCTGGATGTTCATCTTTGGAAGGATTGTTACAAGAAAATGGGGTACGTTTTTTTTCAACCACCATTTTCCCACGTCTTCTTCTACCCCTTTGACTTGGCGAGACATTTTAAAACTCGTCAAAGCTTCGATGTGATCGCCATGATTCGCGTCAATATGGTTTAGGCTTTATTATTTCTGCTCTATCATTACTCCACCAGCCTCCAAATCCGATAGGCTCTTTCCATCGAGTCATTGAATTCATGAACGTTTCACATTGACACTAACGTTCTTTTTCCAATGTACATAGCCGTTCCAGTGGGGTTGGGGACAAGCGAAACCTACACCAGGTGAATTTAGTTGGACAAATTTGTCAAGTGTTCTATGGGTAGAACAACCGGTTGGAACGGGGTATTCTCAAGGAAAACCTAATATTCGAGTACGTACGCCTTCTCTTCGTTAATAAAAAAAAATACGATATTGTTATGAATCTGGGGCTCCTTTTCTTCGATACGAATGGCTCATTCAAGTTATTGCTTCTTTTTTCTGTTTAGGATGAAGAAGGGTTAGCGAATCAGTTAGTTGGATTTTTGCAACAATTTTTGGAGGTGTTCCAAGAAATGAAGGGAAAGAAGTTTTATTTGTCGGGTGAAAGTGTGAGTGTTTTTTTTTTCGTTCGGGAATCATATGAGTGTTGGTTTATTGATTATGGATGAAGTATGCTGGAGCTTATGTACCTTGTGAGTCTTTCTTTCACTATCATGTTCTCAGCGAGGGTGTACATATAACCAACCCGTCCTTTTTTTAGACATTGCAAATCACATTTACGAACATCCTGGTGAATTGGATTTGGACTTGCAAGGAATTTGGATTGCCGACCGTATGTCTATTGTTAATATCCAAGTAGTGATAGGATTTGTTCTCAACAACTTTCGATTCAAATCGTAGCCTTGCTTTCGTGGGACGTTGTTCAAGAACAAATCCCTGCAGTGGATTTCGTACACAAATACGAAGGTGTCTTTGCACTCAAGTATGTCTTTTTTTACACGCAAATTATTCGACTTTAGTTTACTGCTTAACAATGATATTTCAGTCAAACCGTCATGGCGGAGTTGGACGCCATCGCACTTCGTTGCGGTTATACAGGTTACGTTGAGAAACATGTGACATATCCACCTAAAGGTCGTCTTCCACTTCCTGGAAAGTCAACCACGTTTGATAAAGGATGCGATGTTTGGGATATGATCTTTGAAGCGGCACTTACTATCAATCCTGCATTCAACATCTACAGGATATTCGATACTTATCCCATTCTCTGGGATGTTCTTGGATTCCCGTAAGCTTTTCCTTTTGATTTGTTAATGGGTTGATATTCATCTACGCTTTTGCAGAGGGTCATTCCCACAAATTCAACTGGAACCAATTTACTTTGATAGGGAGGACGTAAAGAAAATCCTTCATGTACCAAACGATCCTTGGGTGGAATGTTCGGATATCGATGTCTTCCCAAACGGGGATAGGAGTGCACCCTCGGCATTGTCTGTTTTGCCGAATGTCATAGAGAAGAGTAAGAGGAGTGTTATTATCCATGGTTTGGCCGACTTTATTCTGATCGCAGAAGGGTGAGTGGTTTGTTCTTTTTTATTGTGGGGAAGTCCGTAGCTAACCGTCGGGGAAAATAGAATGAGGATTGTTATTCAAAAGTAAGTACAGCTTTTTGGCAGTGTTTTTTTTATTGTAATTAAGTTGCTAACCTTTGGTGCAGTATGACTTGTACGTGACTCTCTTTTTGTCAAATCAGTAAGTGAATTTAACACCGCAATTAGGGGATGGACAACAAGGATTCCAAACACCAATCGCTGACGATAGCTTTATTGTCGACGGTGTTGGTGCGATGGGAACATCTCACACCGAGCGTGGGTTGACGTACTTGGAAGTGGTCCTCTCTGGTCACATGTGGGTATCCGTTTTTATATTTCTTTCTTCATAACAATACTGAAGAATTGAATACAACAGGGTTCCGCAGTTCTCGCCTCGCGTAAGTTGGCTGTTTTTTTTGTTATTCTGGAACAAGTTCTGATGAGTACGACGATAACAGGCTGCGTTCCAGTCCATGCAGTATTTGATGGGATTCAGGACCAATCCGTGAGAAGGTCCGAAGGAAGTAAATAGGTCATCAACAGGAAAGCCCCATACTCGGACAGTACGAGTCATATTTCCACAATAGTTCATAAAAAACAAGCGTTACTTGATTTACATTCCTCGTATATAAGATAAGATATTAGCCTTTTCCGGCCCCCCAAAATCCCCCATTTCCGAGTCTAATAGCACACACAAGCGTAAGCAGCCCTGGTGTCCGTGGGAAAATATATTTGTGTGATGTTCTTGGACAGCTTGGAAGGCTCTTGTACTCCATCCTCCATGTCTACCGAACACCATCCACCCGACGAGATGTTCGTCGAAGCCAATGCCCAGTCAACACGACAACAAAGTCCTACTAAGAGCGATACTCCCATGGCTACACCACCGCAACCACTATCGACCTATGACGCCCTCTTTGCCGAACTCAACCAGCGCCCTCATAATCCGGAGAGTTGGCGAAGACTTGTTGAGCTAGCAGAGTCCAGTGGTGATGCCGAAAAGGTCCGCGCGTCGTTTGATGCTCTGCTCAAACATTACCCGAATACCGTATGCTGTATCCTTCTTTTGCTTCCTATTCGTCCATTTTGACCTTTTTCTCGGTGTTTGTTCGTCTAGGCTACTGCGCAGATTGCATATATCAATTATTTCTTGAGTGATCAGGCGACTTTCACGGAAGCTGAAGGCTTATTCAAGAAATTTTTACGCTCTTCACCGTCAGTCGATTTATGGAAGTTTTATCTTACTTATGTTCGGTGAGTTTGTCCGTTCTTGGGAAGGAAATTGCTAAACTTGACTTTGATAGACGTCTAAATACTGGCCATGCCACCCGTGATGTTGTGAGGAAGTCTTATGAGTTTGCGCTCAACCATGTAGGACAGGACAAGGATAGTAGTGAAATCTGGTCGGACTTTATTCAATTCCTTAAATCTGGAGATGTGCGTCACCATATACTTTCTACAAGCCCGGTTTCTAAAACGTTGTGCATAGGCCACTACAACATGGGAAGATCAACAAAAAATGGACGCTCTACGCAAAGTGTATCACCGAGCAGTGCAGATACCTCTGGACAATGTAGAGCGGCTATGGCAGGAACTAGAAAGTTTTGAAACGAATCTAAACAAGATTACCGCGAAAAAATTCATGGCCGATCTCTCACCAGCACATATGCAAGCACGAACAGTACTTCGTCAACTCACAAACCATTTAAGTGGTTTATTCCCAGTTTCCAAACCTATAAATCCGAATGGTCGACAAGATATTTGGCTCCCTTCGATACCAAAATTTGATCCTACAGAGCGAAGCCTTGTCGGTAAATGGAAAGCTTACCTCAAATGGGAAGAAAGCAATCCTCTTGAGATTGAAGAGAAAGACAAGACTACGTTGGTAACAAGACTTCAAGGTGTCTATCGAAAAGCAGTCATTCGAATGCGATATTATTCTGAAATATGGTATGAAAACCTCGCTCATTTGAAGAAAACATCCGCCGACATCATTGTGATTTTTTGATACATTTTCTTTCTTTCGTCAAATCCGCCTTTTGTCTTTTTTGTGGTGATTTTTTCTTGCATTTTTTTCTTCTTTCTTTCTAGGTATATGGCGTACGTCTGGACAAATAGCGTTGGAAAGACGGATGAAGCTTTCTCAATACTCAAAGCTGGAATCGAAGCGAACCCGACTAGTTACCTTTTGCATTTTGCTTATGCCGAAGCTCAAGAAACAAGAAAAGAATTTACGGATGTTCATGCAACTTATGATAAATTTTTGAGTTCGCTTAGGAATGAACTTGAAGCTCTTGAAAAGAATATCAACTCGAACTCCTCAAACAATGTCAATACCAACAGCAATAATACCAATGGGAATGTGAATGGCGAAAATTCAAATAATGATGTTTCGATGATGGGGCCGAATAATACGCAACAGCAACAACAATCACAAGCTAACCCACAAGAGGTTAAAGAATTGGCAGAAAGGAGATCTGAGTACGGATTAGGTTATATCATGTACATGAGGTTTGGAAGAAGAGCGGAAGGTGTGAAATCATCTAGATCGATATTTGGTAAAGCGAGGAAGGATAGGTGGACTCCTTGGGAAGTGTATGAAGCTGCTGGTATGTTTATGTTTATGTTTTGTGTTTCGTTCATTCAGTTGACGTAGTTTGGATGTAGCGTTGATGGAATATCATTGTTCTAATGATAAGAATGTTGCCAGTCGGATATTTGAGAAAGGGCTGGATGTGTTTAGTGACGAGATTGATTTTGTGTTGAGGTATCTTGGTTTTTTGATTTCGGTCAATGATGAGAATAGTAAGTGTTTTTATTTATTTTATATTTATTTTATTTTATTTCATTGTATTTTTTATTGTTTTTTTTTTTTTTCTTTCTTTGCTATTACGAATATTTACGTGTTCTTTCTAGATGCGAGAGCATTGTTTGAGAGAATGGTACCAACGTTTAGTGCTGAACGTGCTAGACCTTTATGGGAACGTTGGGCAAGGTACGAATATCAATATGGTGATCTAGAAGCTGCACAAAAATTGGAAAAGAGAATTGCAGAGGTTTATCCAAATGGTACGATCTTATTCAAAAAAAAAAAACCCTAACACTACCTAACACTCATTGATTTATTTAATAGATCCACCAATTAAACGATTCGCACAAAGACACATTTATTTAGGATTGGACGCGATAGCTCAAAGGGATTTAGGATTTGCATTAGCAAGGAAAGAAAGTTCATCGTCTTCTTCAAGTGGTTTAGGTCGTAGTGAAACTTCAAATTCGTTATTTGTATCTTCACTTGGAGGAGTTTCTGGATCAGCTCAATCTCAATCTCAAAATTCAGGTTTGAATAAACGTGCTGGTTCACCTGATGTTTCTTCAGATCGACGTAGTCGTGGAGGAGGAGGTGGTGGTGGTGGAGGAGGGGATTATAAACGAGTTCGTTCAAGATCACCACTTTCAATAAGAGAACGTGAAAGAGAAAGAATGGAAAGAGCTGATAGAGAATTTGGTGTTGGACCTGGTACCGGTGGGGGTGGTGGTGGTGGTGGTGGTGGAAGAGGGGATAGATGGGATGGACCAAGTGGTGGAGGTGGAGGTGGAGGTGGTGAGAGAGGTAGAAGAGGAAGATTTACTACTCCTCCACCTACTTCATCTTCTTCTACTAGTGGTTGGGAGAGAGATGGTGGAAGAGGACCACCACCTCAGTCAGGTAGAGGTGGGAGAGGTGGAGGTGGAGGTGGAGGTGATGATGATAAAGGAAAGGGAGTGGTTCTTCCCGGTGTTATTTCTTGGTTCATTGGAGAGTTGCCGACACCTGCTTCATTTGATGGTGAGTTTCTTTTCTTCTCATTCGGTTGAGGATGTTGATGTTGATGTGGTTGGATTTTAGGACCGATATTTAGAACGGATGATTTGATGAATGTGTTTAGGAGTGCAGTTATTCCTAGTAGTACACCAAGAATGAAATCTCCACCTCCACCTCCTAGAAGTGGTACGTTTATAACTCTTTTTCTCTCCACCATCACATCCGTTTTATCAAAGAGTGGAAATATTGATTGATCGTGTTTGTTTTGTTTTGTTTTGTGGTTAATAGGTGGCGGTAGACCACCTCCAGATTATGGACCTTATCAAGGACCTGCGGGTGGTGGAGGAGGGAGAAGAGGACGATATTAAAACAAGGCTTCAGGCTCTCTTGTGGAGTTTTTTTTTTTTTTAATCATTACTTGTGTTGGCGCGAAAATTCTAGAGCCAATGAATATGAATGGTGAATGGATCTCCGAGATTTCGGTTGGAGTTTTTTTTTGTGTGGAGAGAAAGTAGGATGAGGATGAGATATGATGATGATGATGACGTTGAGATGGGGGGACGGGGTGGATGGTTTTCTTTTGATGAGATAAAGATGAACGAACTAGGTATGGAATAAATGGTTGCAAAAATGTTTGTCTTTTTCTTCTTTTCCATTATTAGGTTTTGGAGAAGTGAGGGTGAGAGTGAGGATTTGGGCGTTGTGTTTTGGTTTTTGAGGAGCGGTGGAGAGTGGAGGTGGGTGTGTGAGGGAATGAATGGACTGTTCAGGTTTCAAGAGTTTTACTACGTAGATACATACACACTCACATACATATATATACATACATACATCTTTGACTTTTTTTCTTTTTTTTTTTTATATACTATTTTTCGGGTTTTGCATTTATGATATTTGCATACATAGTTTTGAATCGGTTTTATTTTATTTTATTTCTTTTTGTATTATCAATTATCAAGTCGGTCATTTTTTCAATACATTTTTTTTCTTCCTTTATGTGTGTGTATATATGTGTGTGGGTTGGATTTGTCCAAGCTACAAGAAGGGAGCCAGAACTAGTCGGGTTGAAGAGATCAAAAAAAGATACCAAAGATACCAAATAAACCAAAGATATGTCTGAATTTCATGGTCAAAAAAGAGGGAAAAGACAAATCATTGTCCACCTACCGTGCCCTGTACAGACTTCATCCTGACTTGGCGCGCATTTTGGTATTGTTATAGTTACTTACTGGTGGCTAGTGTAAGTTGTCGGATTATGATGTATTGTAATAATTATATTGTATTCAAAGTTGTGTTATTTTTGGTCATGATTTCTGTACCTAGTAGATTGAAATAATGTATGTATGGTATACAGTTGATCACTGATTGTATTTGTTTGAATGAGATTTAGATTTAATTTTCTAGGAGTATGACGAGGACATCTTTGTCTTTTGGCATCATTAATAATTCTGCATCGAATGTGACCTATTTTTAAAAAAAAAAAAAGTGAAATGTAGAGATTTGGGATGTTTATTGAGATATTAAAATGGTTGGGGTAGTGTCTTTATTATTTACCTTTTTTTGTCGTTTTGCAGCTCTTAGAGTTCCATTTAAAGCTTCCACTGTTTTGGATGATGATTAGTTAGAAAGAGAGAGAGAGAGAGAAAGGTATTGTGTTATAGATTAAGTAAACGTACATGTGTTTGCGGTTTTGTCGAATAAGATACCATATGAAACGGTATATTTACCATCTGAAGTTTGAGTACCGTAATCTTTGATAGCTTCTACATATATCATATATATAATATTGTTATAGCAGATTTAGTGAAGCGTTTGATGATACTAGGGTTTTGACGTACGTTTGAGAATGTCGATTTCACCTGAGATGTTCATGGTAGATCTTAGTTATGATCTTATCTATACCGAATAAGGGGTACATGATGTATGTTTGGTGTGTTTGTAAATGTTTGAATTACAAAGTGATAAAGTTGAAACCAAATGAAGGGTTATAAATCAAATGTCTACGCTCCTCCCTTCGGATTCCGCTTCGATTGCAGTTGGTAAAAGTAATTAAAGAAAAAAGTTGTTGTAAGAATGTGTATTAGGTTCCAGGACTGATTTTTGAGGAATGATGTTTTTATTTTATTTAGAAAGTTGAAAAGTTGGCCGACTTTTTTTAAATTTATTTGTGTGACAGAAGACTTGACAGGGTCGTCCGAAGCTTAGAGTTCTTCGGGATCATTTTGGGGGGAACCGTACATCACTCCAATCCCATCACCACTACCACTACCACTACCGTCACCACCACGACTACCACCACACACTACAGCTACAACCTGTGGATTGTGCAAGATGAATAGCAATGGGAATGGAGATGTGGATGAAGAGTCTTTACCTGCTGTTCAGAGTTTGCGTTCCAAGTTTGAACAATTGGCGGTGGATACATCGACATCGATAAAGAAGACTACAAGCTCTGAAGGACTAAACACAAGACTACGACCTTCAATCTCTTCTTCTGACCTCAAAGTACCTACTACCAATACCAATACCATTACCAAAAGGACACCACCACCTCCACCTCCTCCGCGTTTGAACAGACCTTCGCCTTCCCCTATTTCTTCGAGATCACCTTCACCTATGCCTGCACTTGTAACACCTGGTAGTGGATCTGGTATTGGTATGGAAACAGGAGAGAGGGATGAAGGAGGGTTGTCGGGTGTTTCGGTACTCAAGAATAAATTGTAAGTATTTCTTTTAAATATTATAATGTTGTGTGTGTGTTTTTACACTGGTTGTCTTCATAGTGAATCACCTAGGCAATCTCCTCGGCCGAGTATCAGCGTAGATTCATCAAAGCCAATTTTACCTCCTCGTCCCCTGATTTCAGTGTCTCCGAGTAATACTAATTATGAACCTTCTTCATCAACACATTCTTCGCCAACTCCACAACATCATAGACCCCCTCCACCTCCACCTCCACCAAGATCACGTAGTCCATTACCTCTTCTTGTTGATGTTGATGATGATGATATGGGTGCTATTAGGTCTCGCTTGTGAGTTGTCTCTTTTTCTTTATCCCCTTTTTTGTAGAGGGTTTATGTTGAGATGATGGTTTAGATCACCAGTTCCGAATCCTTCTTCTCGACAACAATCCATTTCTACTCCTACAACGACAAAAGTCAAACCTGCTGTTCCTCCACGACCAACTTTTAAACTTGTCGAATCCCCTCAATCTTCATTGGACACTTTTAATACATTCTATTCCAATCCAAATCCCAATTCCACACATACCCATACGCCTACACAGACAAAGGCAACCACTTTTACATATAATGTGGTTACAAGTCCGGATTCAATGTCATCTTTGCCAATATCACCTGCACCTGCTATTCCTGCTAGAAGAAGACGTACTTCGGATGTTTCGATTGGTTCTTTGTCTACTTCAAGTCTTAATGAATTTGATTCATTGGTTACTCCTATTGTACCAACCCCAACCCCAACATCCCTATCTACATCCACATCCACGCCCACGTCCACATCCATATCCAATTATAAATCTAAATCCGACTCTACAATAACAACGATGTCGACGAATCCTATAATGAAATCGAAAATACTTCCACCTCCTCCGCCAAGACATCGAAGTACTCTATCACCCCCTTCTAGTGCTACTTTCAATAATAATAATAGTAGTAGTAGTACTAGTGGGAGTAGTGTTGGTGGTAGTAGTGGGAGTGGTGATGGGATTGGGATGGTTCATGGGTTATCAGGTTCTTCTTCGTCTTCTGGTTTTAGTTCTGGTTCTGGTACTGGTACTGGGTCAACGTTAGGATATGGGTATTCGGGTTTACCTCCACCACCACCGCAACATTCACAGTCACAGTCACATTCGCATTCGCATTCGACATCGTCTTCTGGATCTGGGTCTTCTGGGTATTTAGGTTTACCATTACCGCCTCCACCTCAACTTTCACTTTCGCATTCGCATACACCTCCACCTTTACCTACTCGAAGAATTGTAGGAGGAGGTGAAGAACAAGTTCAAAATCAAGGTCAAGGTCAAGGTCAAAGTAGTGGTGGTGTGATTTTGAAATCACCTCGTATACCACCTCCACCTCCACCTCCACCTCCTCCAGTTATTTCAGCTTCTTCACCTATTCCTGTTACTCCTATTCCTATTACTGCTGCTGCTACTCCTGCTGCTGCTACTCCTGCTGCTGCTACTCCTGCTGCTACGACTACTACGGGACCATCAATGACAATAGAAACGGATCGAAAGTTTTTACCACCGCCTGTTAGGATTATTGGGTTAGGTGATAAAGTACCTGTTCTTAGAAAACAACAACAACAACAACGAAGAGGACAAGGGAGAGAATTGGAATCGGATGAAGATGAAGATGAAGATGAATATGGGTATGAAGATGCGGATGAGGATATTTTGAATTCTAATACCAATACCAATACCAATACCAATATCAACGCCAACACCAACACCAACACCAACACCAACACCAATACCAATACCAACACCAATGCGACTACGGGTACGGGTGGGAATGGTGGAATTGATAATATACCAGATTCAAGTCAATCTTTTAGAAGACCTCCAATATTCTCGAGCTCAGGTTTAGATTCGGATATGAATACGAAAATTCAAGTTCATCCGTATAATGGAATTTGTGTGAGTTGGGGATCTGTTGTTGTTACTGGGTATGGTCATTTTGTTAAGGTTTATGATGTTGAGAATGGAAATGGTAGTGCATATGGAAGTGGAGAAGAGGTTGGGGTTTTGGATGTTAGAGAATTGGGATTTGGATTTGGTGTTGGTGTTGCCACGTTAGGAACAACGGGGACAGTAGGAACAGGAGTAGGAGGAGGAGGGGTAGGAGGGGGAGGGGTAGGGAAGGATTGGAAAGTTAGTGCACTTGAATTTCGGATTTTAGGTTCTGGTTCTTCGAATGCAAAAGGAACAGGAATATCGAAACTGAAAAAGAAATTGAGACCGGTGTTATGGATTGGAACTAAAGAAGGAAGTTTATTTGAAGTTGATGTTATGTGTATGTTACCCCACTTTACAACAGGAAGAGGAAGAGGAAGAGGAAGAGGAGGTGGGATGGGAGGGAAAGGGATAGTTAGAGCAATGAGATTGAATGCTCATGCTTTTCCTATTTCTCATATATTTAGGTATGGAAGGAAGATGGTTAGTTTGGATGAATCTGGGAAAACTTTAATTTTTTCAAATGGTTTTGGTAGTGGTGGCGGTGGCGGTGATGAGGATGATGAGGATGAGGATTATGATGAATACGAGTACGATGAATATGAAGATAATGATGAAGGGGAGAGGGGGAGAGGGGTTGAAGGTGATTGGGAGTTTTTAGGTGTAGGTGTAGGCGTAGGCGTAGGTGGACAAGGAAGAAGACAAGGAAAAGGAACTGGGAAGGTACCTTTATTGAATTCTCAACCTAGAGTGGTACGTACCACTGAAAAACAAGAATTTGTGAAATTGTTGGATGGGAAGTTATGGACTGCTACTAGAACTGAAACGTCTTCTTCATATCCTCCCTCATCAACACATCCTCATTCTCATTCTCATTCACATACTCTACATTCAACTCATACCCAGGGACACGGACATGGACATGGACATGGGTACGGATATCAAAAATTACCGATTATAAGGATTTATGATATATTCAATCCAAATTCAACCATGGGTATTGGAAGGTCTTTGTTACCTTGTTCTCATGTTGGTTCTGTTACTTGTGCTACTATGGTTCCTACTAATCCTGGGTTTGTGTATGTTGGTCATGAGGAGGGATATATTTCGATTTGGGATTTTAATCATAATGGATTTGCTAACGACGTTAATGTTGTGGAAGTCGATCAAGATCCATCACAATCCCAATCCCAAAATCAAAATCAAACAACGTACCCGAAGTGTATAGAAGTTTTAAAAATTGGGAGTTCGGATGTATTGTGTGTTGAAGGTGTTAATGATAGATTATGGGTTGGTGGAAGGAATGG
This sequence comes from Coprinus comatus, assembly GCA_034638255.1. Classification (NCBI taxonomy): domain Eukaryota; kingdom Fungi; phylum Basidiomycota; class Agaricomycetes; order Agaricales; family Agaricaceae; genus Coprinus; species Coprinus comatus. The sequence goes on from JAWPGT010000035.1 coordinate 240,902, forward strand.
TGTTATTAGAGCTTTTGAAGTTGTTTCGAGACCTTGGATTGAAACGAATTGTTGGGTTGCTCATCAAGGTGTACCGGTTTTAAGGTTGAATGTTAATGTTGGTGGAGTCGTTGGTTGGGTTGGTAATAATGATAATGATAATAATAAAGAGGGGAGAGGGAGAGGGAGGCTGTGTGTTGTTAGTGTTGGAAGAGATGAGTGTGTTAGGATTTGGGATGGGTTGTTGGGTGTTGATTGGATTGGTACGTTTCTTTTTCTTTTTCTACTTCCTGCTGTTATGTAGTACATATATTGATGAGGTTTACAGAAAAAGAAGTCCAAAAACAAGAAAGAGAGTATAGTTCGTATAGAACTTTATCACTTTTACTGGTTTCTTGGAATTGTGATTCCGCAAAACCGGATTCGTTGATTGGAGATGCTATTAATATGGATTTTTTACCTTCGGTATTGAATTCTTATTCATCTTTATCCTCTCCCTCTCCCTCTCCCTCTTCATCTTCCTCTGCTTCTATATCATCAACGATGACAACTTCACAAACACCCGATATAATCGCATTTGGATTTCAAGAAGTTATAGATTTGGAATCGAGAAAAATGACGGCTAAAAATGTGTTGTTGGGAGGATCGAAATCTGGTTTGAAAGTTAAAGCGAAATCGAAATTTGGGTCGTTGAAAAAAGATAAAGATAAAGGGAAAGGTGGAGGTGGAGGTGGAGATAAATTTAAGGATTCAGAGTTTAGAAAAAGAAAGTTGGATGAATTTGGGAGTGGGGTTAATGAATTTGGGAATGGGAATGGGATTAGTGAGAAAGTGACTGGAGCGTATAAGAGGTGGTTTGATAAGTTGTCTGCTGAGGTTAGGTGTTTGGAAAATAGTAGTTTGCAAATAGGAGGAGGAGGAGGAGGAGGAGGAGGGAGGTATACGGCTGTTCATACAGAGAATTTGGTGGGACTTTTTAGTTGTATTTTTGTCAAGGAGAAAGAGAGAGAGATGTTGAAGGATGGAGCGGTTACTACCGTTAAAAGAGGTATGGGTGGTAGGTATGGGAATAAGGTAATTATTTTTTCTTTCAACTTTTGTGATATGCTAACGTTTATCATTTTTTGGAATTTGTTAGGGAGGAATTGTTGCGAGATTTGTGATTGGAGATTCTTCGATTTGTATTATTAATTGTCATTTGGCTGCTGGGCAAAATGCGGTTAGGAGGAGAAATGCGGATGCTGCGGGATTGTTGGAAGAAAAAGAGGTTTTTCCGATTGGTGATCAGGCGTTAGCTTATGTTGGTGGTGGTGATGGTTCAATGGTTTTAGATCATGAAATCGTTTTCGTAAGTCCCCCTTTTCAATCCATTTTGCTAATACCTGAGTTTTTTTTTCTAGTTCCATGGTGATTTGAATTATCGAATAGATCAGAGAAGAGATGCGATTATAGCTGCTGTGAAAGCCCGTGATCTATCATCATTATACGTTCACGATCAACTGTTGCGCGAAATCAAATTTAATCGAGGATTCAGATTACGTGGATTCCAAGAAGGAAAACTTACTTTCGATCCAACATATAAATATGATCGAAGATCAAACGAATATGATTCTTCGGAAAAACATAGAGCGCCAGCTTGGTGTGATAGGATTTTATGGAAATCAAGAATACCAGGGAGAGTTAGGTTGTTGGAGTATAGAAGGTATGAAGTGGATGTTAGTGATCATAGACCGGTTTCGGCACTTTTTGAAGTGGAAGTAAAAAGTGTGGATATGGAGAGGAGGGGGTGGGTTAGAAGATATGTAGAAGAGAGATGGGTGGAGGAGGAAGAAAGGTTGGTAGGTTTTGTGAAGCAGTTTTATTTGGATCAGAAAGTGTTGGTTTGAATTTTCTTTTATGTACATTGGACTTTTTGTGCGGTTTTTTATATATTTTTTTTTCTTTTGGGGCTGTTGAATTGACTAGGACTAGATATGGACAAATAAATAGGGCTTGGTTCTTAATGTGTACCTGTAAATAAAACATACTTCGAAGCACTTTTAAAGAGATGTCTTTAATTAGATCGTGTGACACTCAGCCCTATTATTTGCTGACAAGACAATTCGGGTCGTATTCGCTTAAAGGTTACTCCGGTACAATACCCTAAAGCTGACTCTCCAACAATGTCCTCGGCCGCTGTGATTGCGGTCAAACCACCAGGCCCTTGGAGTACATCTAGACTTGTAGTCCTCTTCTCATCGTTGCTGGTTTGCTTGGCTTCTGGAACGAATTATGTGAGTCATTTGTTAGCCAGAACATGTGGGGGTGTGTTGTTATTTATGCGGGGTAAACTGATCGCTCTGTTTCTTTTCTTTTTCGTAGGTGTACTCTGGTGTGTGATGAAAATGGGAAGAAGTGATGTCAATTTTGGGTGCTGATAAGGTTTAGCTTGGGCACCACAGTTGGGAGCGAAACTCAAGATAACACATACCCAACTGAATATATTAGCTTTGTCGGGTAATGGTACGTCCCAACAATCCAATTCTTCTCATCCGACATATACCGATATACTGACATTCTGGTCTCCATTATAGTCGGCGTGTATAGTAGTGGACCGATATGGGGAAGAATCGTGGATAAGAGAGGTCCACGTATACCTTTCATCGGCGCCTTTGTGTTCTTGTTTGTTGGTTATTCGGGTATTAAGTGGTTTTTTGATAATGGATTGTCAGAAGGAGAAACGACGATAAGTGGTTTAGCATTTGCGGTTATGATCGTTTGTAGTTGGATGACTGGTTCTGGTGGAAATGGTGGATTGACTGGTTCGGTAAATTCGACAGCGAAATCGTTTCCTGATAAGATGGTACGTCTCTTTTGGCTTCTTTGCTCTCATGTTTACTTACTTAAACATTATGGATTAATAATTCGTGGTCATGTAGAGAGCGACCGTGACAGGAATTGTTATTGGTGGATTTGGATTATCGGCATTTTTATTCTCGACAATGGCTCATGTCGCATATGCTGGGAATACATCTGCATTCTTGGAAATTCTGGCATTTGGAACGGCTTTACCAATGGTTCTAGGATTTTTCTTCGTCAGGCCTATACCTCTCCCAGCGGTCACAGATGATTCAAATCCAAGCGGAGGAAGGAGTACTAGTATTGAAGTTACTTCGAGTTCTACACCGTTAATGGAAGATCATGAAGCTAGGACAAGGTTGCTTAGTGGCGATAGGGATATGGAGATGGATGAATCCGAGTCGGAGCTAGAACATGGCCAACAGGAAAGGCTGAGGAGGTCTGCTTCTCGTAATTCAAGGTTGAGCATGGCGGATGTGGGGTTGCCAAATGTGTTTGGGAGTGCGTTGTGGCGGAGTAGTGATTTTTGGTTGTTGTTTACAATGCTTTCTCTTCGTAAGTACGATTCCTGGGTCATATATTCCTCTGATACTTAATATGCGTTTAGTGAGTGGAACAGGGCTCATGTGTGAGTAATCTTACTTCTATGACCCATTGTCCTTGTTCATTCTTTTAACAAATTGTGGTTTTCTAGACATCAACAATGTTGGTGCAATGTCACAAACCTTATACGCAAAGGGAAGCACCAAATACGATGAGGTTGAAGCTGCTCAATGGCAAGCTACGCAAGTATCCGCTATTAGTGTGATGAATTTTTTGGGTCGCATCATTATCGGTAAGCTCATACATTCACATCTAACACTCCCACTTTTCATTAATGTATGAATCACATACAGGTATTACTTCAGACACAATCAAGAATAGACTCAAACTACCTCGTTCTTATTGTCTTGTTTTGGTTTCTTTCGGCGTTTTCTTGTCACAAGTTACTGCAGCGAATGTAAACGAAATAGGAGGATTATGGTTAGCCAGCTCATTACTTGGATTATCCTATGGAAGTGTATTTTCGTTGTTCCCACTAATGACTATAGAATGGTTTGGATTGCGTGAGTCCACCTTTATTTTTTTCTCTTAAAATGTCCACGACTGATAATTGATGGATGATTTTTTTTATTAGCTCATTTTTCCGAAAATTGGGGATATTGTTCTTTAGCGCCGATGATAGCAGGAAATATCTTCATGATAATTTTCGGTCGAAATCTCGATGCGCATGAAGCTAAATCATCATTACCACAACCATCAACTCCTATTACAACCCCAACTAATTCAAGTTTAGAGGCAGATATACCGAAATGTTTAGATGGAAAGCAATGTTATGTTGCGGCTTTATACTTGACCATAGGTATGACTTTTATTTGCATTTTATTGAGTATTTGGGCTGCCTGGAGAGATAAGAGAAGATTGAATGGGGATGGGAAGGGTAACGGTAAGAGGATTGGAAGGTATAGAAGTCTTAGTGGAGAGAGTCTTATCGAATAGAATGACAAATATCATATTATGGACGAAGCATTTTGCTTAACCAGAACGGAAAAAAAAAAACTATCCTACTACAGATTACACAGACATACAGGTAATAATGCGAATTACAACATGAATAGGTTGACTACACAATATCTATAGCCTCGAAGTAAATACCTCTGCCATGGGATTATTGACTTAATGGACACGTCTTTTAACCATCGAAAAAAGTGCCTTGTAAAATTTCTGTTTGTAATGCGATATGTTTCTTAAGTTTCCGGGCCAATCCCAGGATAATGGAAACGGGATTGTAAACTTAACATTGTCAAGCTGGGTAAGCGATCTGCAGCCAGGGCACGGATAGCACTGACGAGGTCGTCTTCTCCTTCAAAACAGTTACATGCCAATCTTCGCGTGTCAAACATGTCAAATAATTAATGACTTCAATTCATTCTCGTGTATGTCTTTTCCACACTTTCTGGAACTTTTGTGGTTCTGGTGAGTATATTCGGCGTAATGAGCAGTTCCATATCCATATCGAGGTTGGAAAGTGAGATGTTACGAAGTGAAGGCATTTCCAACTCGTAAAGAATGTAGTAATCCAAGGGTTGTCAAATAGAGTGGGTATCTGATATGACCAGTGACTTGAGTTGACAGAAGTTTTTATCACGAGTTAGCTGGGATAGCCACATGCCCCATGAGGCCCACCTCCGAGCTACACCAAACCCTTTCAACTCCAACCGGGCGAGCTGAGCTGCATAATCCTTGACGACAGAACATATAATAGCTCTGATGTCCGCGACCTTGCTATTGTAATTATCAATGGTACGAGTATAGTGATAGTCCGGGAAGTCTTCCAGGTCAAACCTTAGCGAGAGTGGATGGCCTTGAGCGAGTTCGAAGAAATGACGTGCAAACGCAATTTTATCTGGACTTTTCCCATCCGTATGGTTGCACTCGCAGCAGAGGTAGAGAGTTAACGATGTCCATAATTGTGGAGTTGAGAGAGCCACGGTACGCCAGTAAGTAGCAACCGCCGCAAGTTTTAATGGGGAATGAATATAACGGCTATCTCACGATTCATGGATTTCTGAGCATCCGTACATCGCGTATGAGTATAGCTCGAAGATATGAGAAAGAACTTCTGGTGGGAGAGAGTTTGCCGATGATTGAATATCGTTGAGATGTTGTAGTAGAGGAGCTTGCTTAAGCGCAAAATGTTGATTTCCTCTTGTAATCTTAGGCGCTTTTGCATGATCTCTTCCCGCGCAGCAGAGGGAGTGATGCCTATGACATCTCGAGAGTGTAGAGTCGGATTATGGTAGCTGAAAGGGGTACTGCCATCTGTGGTGGACATTTTCAGCCTCGGAGTATGGTAGTGGAAAATGAGTTGGAAATAAAGGATCATGGAACAGGGCTGACACTGACTGTTCCCACGAAGGTGCCCATCACAACCGTGACAGTATGTTTATGTCGTTGGTGAAGGTGGCTTTTTTCAAGATGCGACTTGAAAGAAGGTTGCACCGGTCACTCCTGTAGAAGGAGTATCTGGGATGTCACAGCCACAATTAATGTAAATTTTTTTGACAAAGTCATTCCAATATGTCTGTGAGTGTATACACATTGGTAGTATCCATGTGCATAAAACTCAGGCTCCTTGACGAATCACAGCCTTGTTCCTGCCGATTCGTCACTGTGGCATGTGGACGCTCACTGAGTCACTTCAAACCCCTTTCATTTAACGTCAGCAGTCACTATGACACTATTACATTGCCTGTATTACACTGATCACTACACTATGTTACGCCATGACAGACTTATTACTATTTAATACTCCTAAACTTTATACGTGCGCTGCGGTTGTAGCTCTGATGGTTGGAACGAATGATCTGACTTCTTCGAAAAGGAGTTCTAACACAATACCATCAGAAACAGAAAGGGATGACATTACCGCTCACTGACATCCTTTTAGTTGGGTCTTGCTCAAGTTTTCCTTATGAACTATTATCACCCAAAAGCAATTAGATATATGGATACAACATGAAAATGAAAGTAGACTCACGATCAAACTCGAAATAGGTGGGACTCAGTGGCTTTACAGCTGGCTCATCCTCAGCATCATGCTATCCTTGTGTTAGGTTGATAGTAATAAACCAATGAATACGAACGCACATAAGCCG